>JAVDBV010069077.1:0-29044 GCA_032619315.1 Piper longum
GCGAAGCAGGTGGAAGGGGGTGGGGTGGTGGAGAAGGAGAGAGAGAGATATGGGGTGCGGTGGAGGGGGTGGCGGGGTTGGAGGGTGGCAATGGAGAGGGGGTAGGGCGAAGCAGGTGGAAGGGGGTGGGGTGGTGGAGAAGGAGAGAGAGAGATATGGGGTGCGGTGGAGGGGGTGGCGGGGTTGGAGGGTGGCAATGGAGAGGGGGTAGGGCGAAGCAGGTGGAAGGGGGTGGGGTGGTGGAGAAGGAGAGAGAGAGATATGGGGTGCGGTGGAGGGGAGTGGGAGGGTGGTGGCGGGTTGGTGTGTGGCAAAGCAGGGAGGTAGTGGTGCTTATTGGTTGGGTTTGGTCGGGTATCACTCATACCAAATCTGTTAGTTATGTTAGTTATTTTAAACCCATTTACCAAACCCTACCATTTATTTTTTAAATGTTTACTACCCGAACCTACCCTAACCCAAACCCCGATTATTTATAACCTGGTTATGTTATAAAAATTTAATTAAATGGCATAATGAAAAATTAAATTAGATATAATTATCTAAAAAATAAGGATATTAGATAGGCTAATACAAAAAAAAGTTGAAAATATATTAATTTTACATATGAATACATATATCTCTATAATAAAATTTAATCATATTAAATATATTTTTATAAAAAAAATTATATTATTGAAACTGGTTGCCTAATAACCAGTATCCAAAACCAAACCTAACCATTATAAAACACGTAATTGGTATCATAAAACCAAACCTGATTATACGGATACCAAATAATGTCTATTCGGGTTTGGTCGAGTTGGGTTTTACGAATACCCAACTCCACAAGCATCCTGACAGGTAGGGGGATTTTTTTTTTACCTGATTATACGGATACCAAATAATGTCTATTCGGGTTTGGTCGAATTGGGTTTTACGAATACCCAACTCCACAAGCATCCTGATAGGTAGGGGGATTTTTTTTTTACCTGATTTTATTTTTGCTTAAATATTTTTAATCTATTTAATTAAAATTATAAATATATATATATATATATATTATTTTTATGTGATTTATTTAATTTTTTATGTTCTTTTTTCATATGCAATTTAATTAATTTACTATATTCTTCTTTATCTATTTTTACTTATCTCAGTGTATTTGATAATATTTGTTAATATTTCTTATTTTTTACTATTTTTAATTTAATTATTTCACCCAAATTCTAGTTTATTATTAGATGATATTAATCTATGTGAATAAGGACAGTAATTTATTTTATATATATACATATATATATATATATTTGTTCTTAAATGAAGATTTTAATTGTGTTTAATTATGGAGAAAATCATTTGATGATGTTTGTTGTTTAAAATTTATGAAAAGATATTATTGAAGATTTTTTTATAGACGAAAATGTAATTTATGGTATTATGCTAGTTGTAATATTCTCTTTAATATTTTTATTTGAGCAAAAAGTAAAATTTGAAGACGTGGATATTGGATTTCTTCTTATTATATATCAACAAATAAACCTATTACACATTTGTATTGTATTATGTCATTAATTTATATGTAAACAAAAATATAATGTAATTGAATATTGTTGTCTATAAAACTTTTTATTTGCAACATTATCTCAAGTTTCCGATTTCTCCAAGAAATCTTCCCAAATCTCTACGAGGATCTCTTATTTTTGTCCTTCTAAGACTAAATTGAGATACAATGATACAAACCTTAGTAGGCTGTTCTGACAACAATGACATTTCCCGTCTTGACTTTTGTTTTTGTGGGCCATTCCATTTTTTGTATAGATACCAAATAGTTAGGTTCACAGTATCAGAAAGGAGAAAAGGAGTGACTGGAAGGAGAAGATTTTGACAAGAGAAGGAATGAGATAATTTTTTTGGTTATCTATTTAAGAGAGGTTTTAAGGTTTTCCTTTTGTTGAAAGTATATTAACTTAGAATTCAACTAAATATGATATAGTTGGACAGAATTAAGAGGAGAAAATATGGTGAAACCCACATGATTGTCACCTGTTATTGTCAGTAACTTAAAGAGATTTTCAAATTACATGGATGATTACAACTCCATATCAATATCCCTACTAAAGCAGGAGTTAGCTCACATCTTCTGACAAATAATTAAACTTCAAGTCACTAAAGATGCAGTCAAACCACACCACAATTCTTAGTTTACAATGCTTCTTAAGTTGAAAGTGCAAATCAACTTGGAAATAAAAAAAAAACCCCAAATTGAAGATTATCTAATTTATTGCAATATAATGTTTCAGTTCTCTATCACCATTTTCATGCTCTTTACATTGTGTCTTTATTTGTTTGGAAAATCCTTCATGTTTTGAGTTTATTTTTCTTTCGATGATGTTTCTATATTATGACTGGAGATTTAATTTTAGATCGTGTCAGGAAAATTTACCGAGCATTTCCACGTATTTTGTTGCCTCAACACTTGGATTTTGAGGATGATATGCAAAAGTTGTCTGAAGCTTTAGGAGTGGCAAAAACACATGTTGATGGCTGCTCATCATTCTTAAAGGCTGCAATTAGGTAAAGGGTGATTTTGACCTGTCTAAATTTTAAGGTGACTTCCTTTCTAATAATTATCCTTGTAGGGTAGACTACTATTTGGGTCAGATTAACAATTGTGAATAAATATTATACCTTTTAACAAGTACAATTTAATATTCACAGTGCTTGCTTAAATATGACATGCCATTTACGTTTCCTTTATTTGTGTTGGTAAGATAACTTACTAGAATGATTGATATCGTTTTCTAATTCATGTTTTGAGCCATATAGCTGTTGTATCGAAAGTAATGATGGTAGATTCTTTTTTGTTTTATTTTATTTTTTAGCAACTCCAATGCTTATGCATTATGTTAGATCACTTGTAGGATGATCTAATGAAATTGACAAAAAATGGGTAGAATTAGGCATTAGAGATAGTGGGAATGGTATTTGGGGATAAATTGGGACCAAATTGAGTTTGCAAGACTCAATTTTGGGGTTTGGGATTGTGAATCCTAATTTGTAGTTCCATTCTTTCATGGGCTGGTTCCTTCTTTGATAAAACTAAGATTAAATCAACCCTAGTTTTTTTTATTTATTTTCAATAATTTTAAAGTTACACCAAGAATGCTTATTTATACTAAACGTTAATAGACCTTATTTAATGGGTTTAATGGCTTTAAAATTAATCACCCAATAATTAATACACACACAGGTACACTTATTATTCCATAACTTACACCTTAATGGGCTATTTGTTCATGTACCTGACTCATAATGTGTTCTAAGCTTGGACAAAGGAAGCCTGGCTTCATGAAGAGCATCTGACCACAATGCTGTTGTTTATAATCGCATGCATGGTTTGCCATAGTGGTGGTAATATCGGCCGGATTTCGGCTGAATTACAGGTTACCAGCTCCTTGATGCGAAATTCACTTGCAAAATTGATCTCTGATATTGTTACTGGAGATGGGCTGAATGTACAAACACCTATACAGTTCCATGCCCAATAGAGAATATCACCAGTAATGATATTTAATGGACTTTTCAGAAAGAAAAGGTAATTTTTTGAAAAAAAAAATTAAGTGTTGGACTTTAAAAACTAAAAATTAGATTGCATAATTCTTTCATTTGATTATGAAGAGGAGGAAATGATGGAGAAATTGAAGGTTTGAAGGTAAGTCATAGAGAAGAGAGGAAGGATAGGATACACCTAAGGTTAAGGTTGTTTCGCTGCTCGGCCTTGCCTTGGCTGTGGCCTGCTATTTGCCCTCGCTACTGTGGCTTGTGCTCGCCTTCACCGGTGGTTGCTGCTTGCCGCCGGTTGTTGTTGCTTGCCACTGGTTGTTGTGGCTCGCCGCTGTGGTTGCTAGTCACTTACCGTTGCTTGTCATTCCCCCTTGCCCTCACCATTGTTTTGGAAGTTTATCCACTAAGTATGCTAGCCAGTTGTTTAAGGTTTAACCCATCTAGTTAGTGGGCAATGATAATATTTGTTAGGTCATGTTAGCCCGTTATGGTGCACCTAATTATTTGTTTGGCTATCAGTTTTATTTTGCTTAGGTTATCTAATTATTTAAACCTATTAAAGGCTGTGTTATTATTAATCTTGAATGTGTTGCTATATTTTTTTTATAAATATCTTGATTATCTTTACTAGCAATTATAAATATCTTGATTATACTTGATGCAAGTTTATCATATTTGTTTATTTATTCATTCAAAAGTTATAAATACCTTGCAATAATATTTTTATAGGCATCATAATTTTTTCCAGAAATTGCCGGCAAATCTCCAATTTATCTCCAATATCTCAGCCTATCGGACGTTAGAAACTAAACTGAAATCCGATATTGGAAACATTAATCACATGATTCCTCATGTTGGAATGACACTTTTGTTGTTATCATGTGTAATACACATGTTTTTGACAATTTCTAAGTCTAGCCTAAAGTTGTATATTAGTTTTAGATACTTAAGGTATAAGACCCATATTTTATGGGGTGGTAGTTAGAGTCTATTGCCTTTATAATGAGAATAGAACGAGTAGTCTAATGATTCACCACATTTCTCTCTGATTATCTCTAGTCTTAGTAATTTTTAAAATGGTATGCAAGCCTAATATGCCAAGGGACCTGTGAATCTTTGTAGCGGAACTTTCTCCATTACTATTTGCTTGTTTCAGCCTTTTCTTTTGTTCTCCAATACCTATCCTTCATTCAATCTTTCTCCATGGCAAAAGGCAAACCTGTAGTTTCGAATCCTGAGGGCAACACCTTGTCTATTGCTGACCTTCTCACTAGGTCTTCCATTACCAATCCCCAAACTGAATGGGAAGAATTATGTTCAATGGTTAGTACTTGTCAGGACTTCTGTGATTGCCAAGGAGAAAATGAAATAAATGAAGAAGGTTGCCCCAGTTCAAACTAGGCTCTGGAAATAGTATGGAGCCAAGAATCGCATGTGAAGTTATTGTGTATGGAACTCTGCTGTCAAGTAGACATTCACATCTACATTAAATATTCACGAGCTTTGTGAGAAGATTTTTCTCACTAAGCAAGGGGAAAAGAGTCTCGATAAGCTGAACCAATGTCGGCCATATCTAACTGATATTGAGACTCTGAAACGACAGAAAGAACTCAAGGTAGATATTGAGTCTCGGAAACAACAGAAAGAAGAACTCAAGGTAGTGTTCTTCCTGTCAGCACTTGGTCCACATGCTTCTGCTCAGATTCTCACATAACTAAATTGCCTAATCTAAATGACACTTTACTTAGGCTCTCATGCATCCAACAGAAGTTGATCCCTATCGAGAATGTTGATAATGCTGCCCTTGTTCCTACTACTCATATTCTCAACCATCTATTAAATGATGAGGTAGGGGTCGAGCTTCCTATGCTGGAAGAGGAGGGCTTAGTAATACACGCCAAGATGAAATGTTTTGTGTTCCTTACCAAACACCAGGTCATATGGAGAACAGGTCTTGGTCCAAACGCAGTGAGCTAGCCTTGGGAATAACAATTCACCAATTCCACTTCAACTACTACAATACCCTTGGCCAACCGTCTTGTAGTTGCCTCCATTTGTGACATTATCTCACAAAGGCTTTGAGCATCTTCTCAAAATGGCCCATGGAGACAATGCTATGCCATCTCTGCTTCTCTCACCACTGGAAGTATCAGATACTGTGATCCAATTTTTGATTCATCATACCTTATTGATTATGATGCAACCACCCATATGACAAGCAATTGCCATCTGTTCTCCACCTTTTCCATTTTTCCCAAGCCTTTAAATGATAACTTAGTAGGTAGATGATAATCTCCTGGGATTGGAAAAGGCAGCATGTTTCTTACATCTATGCTCATACCCTCAAGAAAGTGGTGGTTTTTAAAAGGAGACATTGACACCTGCTTGAAGTAGCGAGGTGCCTTATGATTAATATGTCTGTACTCAAACCTTGTTGGCTTGAAGCCTTGTTAAACTTGTTTTATTTAATTAGTAGGATCCCTTCTTCTACACTTAACCGAATTCCATGATCTATTGCGCATCCAAATAAAGCATTGTTTCCAATGAAGCCTAGGATCTTTGACTGCAATTGTTTAGATCATGAATTGACAAGTAGACATGACACATTGTCTGGTGTTTCTTTGGTGCTCTAGTAATTAGAAAAGGTATTGTTGTTGTCATCAACCTACAAGAGAAATGTTTATAACACTTGATGTTATTTCTTCAAATATTCCTTTTATTTTTAAACAGGATCAGATAACCAAGGTGATAGTCTAAACTCTAGTTCCATTCCTCTTCCCATTTTTGATCAGCCACAAAAGCAAGCTGTACACCTTCTTGTTTCATTCCTTGTCTACGCAAGAAGAGGAGAACAAATCAATGCTCTCTATAATAGATTTAAGAATCCTTCTACTGTTTATATTCGAATAAATAAAGTCTCACAATGGTGTAGCCCTAGCTTCAACTCCTCTCCCTCCATATTGCATTTGGTAAGCTTCCATCTACTTTTGCTGTTTTTGCTTCCAATTTAAAGTTCATTCTTGTTCCTACTGCTCACACCAAAGCTATGTCATATGAGGCATCAAGTAATGCAAGATGAATTCCAAGCCTTGAATGTAAATATAACTTGGATGCTAACCGTGGTGCCTAGAGGGAAAAGAGTAGTAGGATGTGAATGGGTGTATACTGGAAGGTTTAAGTAAGATGGCTTTCTTGGCAGGCTGAATATACATGACTGGTAGTCAAAAGTTACAACCAAATTGCTGAAGTGGATTGAGGAAACATTTTCTCTCGTAGCCAAAGTGAATTGGGTAAGGATTCTAATATCTCTTGCAACAAGATTGCATTGGGAGCTTCACATGGATGTGAAGAATTCATTTCTTCATGGGGATCTCCAAGAAGAATTATATATGCAGGAACCACCTACATTTGTTGTTGAGGGGAGTGCACTTAAGTTATAATAAGTTAATTTATGGATTCAAACTATCGCCTAAAGAGTTGTTTCAGAAGTTATGACATTTTATTAGCAGGCGGTTTACAACTAGATTAGACTATTGGTATTTTATAAGAAAACAAAATAGGGGATGTAATACCTTAGTTGTATGTGTTGATGATATAATAATTTCTGGGACTGATTCTATTAGCATTGTAGCTATCAAAGAGCCTTTTCACACTAAACTGCAGATCAAGGATTGCGGAAGACTTTAATACTTCCTATATATAGAGTTTTTTAGAAATCTAAATAGGATACTTAAGTAGGAAGAAATATGTTATAAACAATACTTAAAAGTGTGATAACCCAACTTTGTCCTGTATCTAATACATACGTAAGATTCGGTATATTTGTTGGGATGATTTTTATATCTTTAACTTGGATTAACCATTTTGAAGAAATGGTTAAGGCATTATGTTGCACTTGGGTTGGGTTGTTATAAAGCCGACTCAAGATCGTATTTGATGATTGTCTAGACTAACATTGGCTAAGAAACTTACCGTAGGTTGAGTGTAAGAATTTCGTACACTGTGTTTTTTAAGGTGGATGGATTTTGATAACCCCAACATAGTAATACATTTAATATCTATTTAAGTAAGATCCGATATATTAATAAAGATGATAAATAGATTTTCAACTTGGGTCAATTATTTAGAAGAGATGACTTAGGTCAATCATGTTGCACTTGGGCCATATTGTTACATAAAGAAGTTGGATTATTTGATGCAAAACCTCCATATGCACCACTGTAGACCTCTCTTAAGCTGGAACCAAATGAAAAACCACTACAAGATCAGCCCAAGTTTAGAAGTTTAGTTGGGAAGATAATCTACCTCATGGTACTAGGCCAAATTTCTCATTTGCTGTTAGTGTAGTGAATTAACTTATGCAAAACCCTAAAACTTCTCATTGGAATGATGTGGTAAAAATTTTAAGATACCTAAAGAAATATACTTCGAGTGGAATGTTCTATGCAAAGGAAATGAGAGTAATACTTCTTGAGGTACAAGGATTTGTTGACTCAGATTGGGTTGGTTTGACTTATGAGTCTAGTGGCTATTGTATTACATTGGGAGGAAATGTGGTGATTTGGAAGAGCAAGAAAAAGAATGGAGTGGCAAGATCTAGTGCTAAAACCCAGTATAGAGCAATGACCAAGACATCTAATGAGTTGGTTTGGATAAAAATGTTACTTGAGGAGTTACACTTAACAATTATTGGTTCCATGAGATTGTGGTGTGATAATCTGACAGCTATGCATACAGCTAACACTTCCTCTTTTCCATGAAAGTGCTAAACATATTGAACTGGAAAGGCATGACATGAAGAGATTCTTTCCAATTAAGTCCTATTCATAGCTTGAGGGGTAATGTTGTAATGATACTTCTATTGTTATTGTGTGTAACTTATGTTTTTGGCTTATTTTAAGTCTATCCTAAAGTTGTATATGAATTGTAGAGACTTTAGGAATAAAATCCCATATTTTGTGGGGTTGTTGTAAGAGTCTAAGTCTGCTGTAAAACAATGTGGTAAAATCAAGTGATTCACCACCTTTCTTCTTAGTTATCTAGTCTTAGCATTTGATAGAAATATCAGAACTAGAGTGAAGTATCTGTTAGTAACTGAGTAAAAGGTAAGAGAAGAACGAGAACTAGAGTGAAGTATTTGAGTAGTAAAAGGTAAGAGAAGAACCAGAGGCGGAGAGGGAGAGAGAGGTGAAGGTGATAGATGTGTCAATGATGCAAATCACGGTACTCAACATTACTATTGTTGAAATGTTAGTCTAATATTAGTCTACATGAGACCAAAAGATGTGATATATATTGTGTATTGTTGTGTCACATGTTTGATTGCCTCCTTTCCTATCTGGAGTCTATATCTCTGGTGTAGATAGATTAGGATCAAATTTCTTATATTCTTGGATCAATTGTAACAATTTTAAGTTTATAAATTAGTGAATGAAAGATGTGGTGAATGACTTAAGAAATTCACCATCTTTTCCCCTACTTCTCTATTGTGTTTTATTCATGTTTAATGATTTCTACAGTTATATTAAGGTTTTTGTTGCATAACTTAAATTGAGGACACAAAAGTGAAAATCCCAAACGCCAACTCTAAATACTTAAAAAGTAGAAGCCATCATCTTCCAATTGGAGTCATGTCCCAACACCTCTTCGGTGTCAGGTGGAAGAAGATAAATGGAGAACTCTAGATTATATATTGATTTATTATTCCTCTTTTTTATCAGTTTCATTATTCATGTTGATTAGGAATAATGGAGCTATATTTTCACCTTGTTATTAATATTTATTCATGTTGACTATTTTCTTTTTGCCATTGTTCAGGTGGTCCGCAGAATTTGGTGCTTCACATTATGGTTGTCCTGATTTGCATGAGATGTTAGCTGAATATATGTATTCACAGTCACCTGAGTTGGTATGTCCAAAAATAGAGAAAGGCTTCCTAAACTATCAAATTTTGTTATTTGGAGGATTATGAGCATTCTTAAAGCAAGAGAAGATGCGAAGAGGGAGAAAACCTATCTAATGCTAAGGTTTTGATAACCATTTCAAATCATGATTATTATTGGCCTAGCAAAATATTCTACTGGAATATATTTAGTTATTTAAATTTTTAAGAAATTAAATCCATAATTCAATCTCTAAATCTTGTAGATCACACAACCATATAAGACAGGATGTCTATGTTAAAAAAAATTTCATTAATGTTAATTAACTAGTTCATTAACTAGGCTGATGGACAAGTCTATCTAGTTTATTTAGTTGTGGAAAGATTAAGAAGTTGGACTATAATTTAAGATGATTATAGAAATGTTTTCATCATTTCATTCTTTTGATAAAAGATGAGATACAAAAAACTCATTCAAATACAAAGATTATAAATGGGTTCAAGATACCCTTCTCAAGCGAGATTAGATCTTTATTATAAGAGATCCTAGAGAAACCATGGATACCTCAGAGACACAAGAAATCAAAATTTATTTGTCTTAATTTTCTATTGCCATTTTATGGCCCCAACATAATTTTTTATTTGAACTTTCTAAAGGAAAACTTGTGCTCAAGTTGGATAAAAAGGTAAAGGTTGCATCAATGTTTGTGTTGGTGAGAAGTTGTTGACTTGTCGGTGTCAATGGGTCAATGACGCCATATCCATCGGCAATATTGTTGTTGCTGTGTTTAGTGATGTGTTGCTGGTACTTGGGAATTTTGTGATAAGGGGGAAAAGGTAGAAATAAAAAAAATGAAACTTTTATATCTTTAAGTTGATCGAAGGTGGAGTCTAGAGTGGTAGTTGGTTGCAAAGTTTGGCTAATGCTTGTAATGGCAAAAAAACTTGCCCAAAAGGACCCTTTTTTGTTTTCCAGCTCTATTTATGGGAAAGGGGTTGGGCAATTGGGAGAGGATGGGAGGGGAGATGGGGGGGGGGGGGGTGGCGCTGCTGGTGAGAATGAGATTAGGGGTAGAGGAGATGTGGAGGTTGCAATGGGTATCATGAAGAAAAAATAAGAGGGAAGAGGTGGGGAGGAGAGAAGGCGTAGAGGAATGGGTTGATGGGTGGAAGGGGCAAGTGGCGCTGGAGGCTAGGAGTGAAGGTGAGGGAGAGGATGGAGCTGTCCAAATACAATAGCAGTTAGGGGCGATGATGGGATGGTGGGGTATTGTTACTTTTCTTGATAAACTTGAAAGAATAATGTTTTGTTGATATATTGGTTTTATGTGTCAATGATTATTGAGAAGTTTAATTGAGAGATTAATAATTTGCTTATTACTCTAAAACTCATTTGTAAAATGTTACAAACTTTTATCTTTATTATTGTTTTAATAATATTTTGTTTGTGAATTGCGATAACATGAAATTTTAATAATTATTAGCATAAACATATAAACTTTGTGAATGCTTGTATCGCCTGTCCCAAATTGGGGCAAAGGAGGTGGGTGGTGTCATGAAGGTAATTTGACTATTAAAATTTTTCCATTTATAATCATATGGATCCTAGTTTTAGGATCCGTGTTCCCAACACCTTTTGGGTGTCGGTGAAAGAAAAAAAAGAAGGTTAGCATAAACGTATAAATTTTCTAAAATAATTGTGACAAACATGTTAAATTGTATTTCTCAACTATTAATATGATCCTTCACAAAAAAAAATGTAATTATTTATAGACATTAGACAATTGTTTTTTTATGGTTGCAATATTAGTATAATCATTTATTTTATGATCAATATTAATGTAGTTATAGTATGTGAATAACTTTATCTACTATAAAGTATTGTTAATAATATTTATGTTTATTTGAATATTAACAAAATCTCTAGCACCTCTCCGATATATTTCCAATCTCTCCCGAATGATTTGCCAAGACGATACCGTTATCCTATATGACAAACTTTGAGTTACATTATTAGATTGGTGGCACCCTCAAAAACTTAGATTCATGTCATTTGGGTGTAGTTTTATTTTAATATGGTTTTGCTTAATTTAGGCTTTCAAGGTTTTTAAGCATTATTATTCTTGTGTGTCTTCTTGTAGTCGTTACTTTTTTACATAAATCTCATGAGTGTAAATACATGTCATGAACATAAGTTTTGATGACATTGAATAAAAACTAAGCTTTGTGCTTGAGAGAATCTTCTGGTTCTAAGCTTGATGTCGGTGAGGTAGTGTTCCCCTAGCTTGATATCGGTGAGGAGTCAATTGTCCCTTCTATTGTTCCCCACCACTACTATTCAAAGAAGGCCTAAAACAAATGGGAAGTATTGAACTATAGGCATTACATTCAAATGAACTTTTTATTACGAAATCAGCTATTTATTAAACTAGTTTTTCTTCTTTATTCTTGAAGTACTTCCCTGATTTTGAATGTTTCCTTTGTTTCAATTGCAATGGAAGGTGCATGACTCTTCTTTTCACTTTAGTTTAGTCATGCAAATATAGGTTTCTTTTTTTTTTGTTAAAATCATAAAAGAGTGGTTCTAGATTGAGTTTGGGAGAGTTATTGTTTATTTTAATAGAAAGGGAGCTTAAGAGAGAGAGTGTTCATTCTAATGAATGAGAGCTTTAAAGAAGACAAAGAATCCATTGCAGCAATATTTGTTATTCTTGTCTTGTCTAAAGCTTTAGGTGGTGGCATACCTCTTCTTAGTCATGTTGTGTCCCATATCATGTTGCTATGCTTGTGGATATTTTTATATAATTAGTAGGCCTTCATACTTTACTATTTGTGCATAACCTAGTAACTCTCGGCAATGCAATGCATCTTTTTTTTTATATAGTATTTCTTGTTAGCATATTTGTGGGATGCTATTTTTTTTTTGATTGGCAGCTTTATGTTTGCATGTTCATGTAAATCCTAATGATGTGTTGGGAAATGAAGAAGAAAGCAAACAATTTAGAGACTTCTTCTTCTTCCACCTGATATCCAGAAGGTGTTGGCGATATGGATCCTAAATTGGGATCCATGTGATTACAAATGACAATCTAAATGCCAACCCTCCTCCTATGGAAATGTTTTGTTACTTGAGGTTGTCCTAAAGTAGGAATATATTTCCTTGCATTGTTGGGATATGGCATTTATGTCGTCTTTAATGTGCATTATGTGCTTAGATGTGCCACAAAAGATGACTATCTAAATCTCTTATCCAACGATAATATCTCATCTCTTAACCAATAATCTTTGGTGGGTGAGGATTATGATGTTAAAATATCATCTCATTTTTTTTTAAAAAAAAAAATACTTTCATTAAAAAATCTTGAAGGAAAAAAGTATGAGCATTTAAAGCTTCATGAGGGGAAAGGTGAGTGATTTGAAAAACTACAATCAAAAGTTTTCAACAACGTTGCAGTATCCAAAACTTTTGTCATTTAAACTCCCCTTGTGAATGTGCATCCATTAGTCTCCCCTTTTGTCATTTAGACTCCCCTTCTTCTGTTTTGCTTAAATTATCCTTCAATGCCAATCAACCTCTCTATTGAAGGTGAAGTTGTGGAGATTAATTGTACATTTGTGGCTCCATTTCATCGCAGTGGCTTACATATTTTAATCTTGCAGGATATAAGTAAGGTGACATTCCATTTTGTTCGAGGAGATTGCCCTGGAAAGTTTGCCTCTGTGTTAGTGAATTTCATGGGAAAGGTGAGCCAAGAGGGCAATTACTAAGCCTGTGTACTAACTAATATACTTTTTTTTCTTCTATTTCATGTTGATATGATTTTTAAAATGAGTTGTTAAAATTTCACTCTAAAAAAATTTTCAATGTCAAATTACTCTTTTCTTTAGGTCTTGTGAAAAACTTGTTGCTATTTGGTGTTTGGCTTTTAACATAATCGCATATTATGCACATCTTCTACTCAGCATTTTTATTGACTACTTCCTTAAATAATTGGACTTATTCATGCCTAACTGCATTCATGTCATAGCTAAAACATGGACAGTCATTCATGATCTATCTTCCGCTTACCTATACAAGAGTGGTATCTAGAATCAAGAGGATGATGGGTTTTGATGTGGGAGAGCGCTCACAAGATCACAAATCAAAACAATTAGATCTCAACAAAAACAACTAAAACACAAAGAATATAAAAACAATTAGTACCTCCCAAATGATCAAGATGGATAAATATATTTCGTAGTAAACAACTAAAACACATACAATATAAAATCAAGTTCAAATCAATCAAAGATTCGAGATTTGGTAAAATAGATAAACTGTACATGAGTTTTAATTGATTTAGAACTTGCTCAAACAACACTCTACCCATCAAGTCAAAATACAAGAGTATTGTGTGGTAAATGAAATAAGTAAAGCAAGTAAATAAGTAAATACACAAGATAAGAGATAGAAAAGATGATACATGTGATACAAGAGATTTTTATAAAGGTTCGGAATTCTGACTCATCTCTCCTATCCTTTCCAAGTTGTTTGGAAAGGTTGGTCTTCACTTCCTTCATTATGACACCAATTTGTACACTTTACAAGCACGCTTCTCATGTAATGCCCTTCCTTGAGCCAAAAAGCTGGCACCCACTCCTAACACCTCAGGAGTTTCACCAATAGAAGCACCAACCTGCTCCTCTTGTGATGGCACTAAGAGCTAAGGAGCCAATTGACCTCCCACACCTGAGAGGCAATACAAGCAAGTACTTTTCTACCTTCTTGAGGGCCAAGATGCTCCTTGTTAAAAAAGGTGAGTTTACCTTGTCTTTCCATTCTTTTATGTAGACTCAAATAGATACAACTAATCCCAATCAGTAAGTGATTGCAGACTTCTATCTAACGAAACTTCCATGAAATAATCCACTATGACAGCTTATACACATCCTAACAGCTAATGTACAGAGTACCAACGTGTAATACATATAGTACACAGCATCAAAACTAACATTTAACAGCCCCCCTCAATCTATGAGGGAGTATTCTCCAAAAATAGCTTGGTTTGCAGCTTTTGGTGTTGAACAATAGGCAAGGCCTTAGTTAGGATATCGGCCACCTATACTTCAGACCTAATGTGCTCTAACATGATAGTTTTCTCTTTGACCTTCTCTCGAATGATATAGCAGTTTATTTCAATGTGTTTTGTCCTCTAATGGAACACATGATTATGGGCTGTATGAATTACAGCTTGGTTATCACACCACAACTTCATTGGGCCAAGAACAAAAAGACCTAATCCATCATGGAATAAATTAATCCATATCAGCTTAGCTGTGGCTTTGGCAATAGCTCGATACTCAGCCTCTGTCGATGATCTAGCAAGCACACTTTGTTTCTTTTTTTGATAAAGTTTTTTATTTTTATTTTTTATTTATTTGTTTCTTACTTTTCCAAATTACAAGGCTTCCTGCCAGTTTAACACAATAGCCAGATGTAGATCTTTGATCAGATATAGAACTTGCCCAATCAGTATCTGCAAATCCTTCCACTTCTAACGACTTTCCAGATTGATGCTTTGTGTATAGTAAACCTTTTGCAGGACACCCCTTTTAAGTGTTTTAGAATTCTCACAACTGCATTCCAATTTGCTAATCTAGGTTGTTGCATAAATTGACTAACCAAGCTGACTGCTAAGGAAATGTCAGTCCTTGTCATGGTTAGATATATCAACTTACCAACTAGCCGTCTTTACCTCCCAGCATCCTCCAAGAGTTCTCCCCATCTGCTTGAAGTTTCATTCCAAACTCAATGGGTGAATCCACTGATTTAGCCTTGATGAATCCTGTTTCCTGCAACATATCAATCAAATACTTTATCTGACTTGGATAAATGCCTTTTTGTTGCCTCAATAGCTCAATGCCAAGGAAATAAAAAACTTGTCCCAAATGTTTGATCAGTAATTTAGATTTTAATCACTGCTTTGTCTCATTTATGCCAATAACATCACTGCCAGACACGACCATATCATCAACATAGACCATCAATATAACAGAGACTCTTCGAGTCTTTTTAACAAAGACAGAATAGCTAGATACACACTATAAAACCAAATGCAATTAAGATTTGTCTGAATTTTTCAAACCAGGGACGGAGAGGTGCCAAAGAGGTGGATGGAGAGGTGTAGAAGGGATTCTCAAAGAAGGTATCCTCCATGGTGAGGAAGTTCTTTCGAAGGGTGGGATTATAACACAAGTAGCCCTTTTTAGATCTAGAATATCCTAAGAAGACACACTTGATAGCTTTGGCTATTGTACATCCAAAAATCTGGGTGGTATAGGAAACAATGGGTGATTAGGGAAGACAATTTGATGAGGAATGGCATTGTGAAATGAAGAAGCACTGGGCATGCAATTGATCAGAAAACAGGCTGTAAGAACAGCCTCAGGCCATTGATGTTTAGGTATTGGCATGTGAGTCATAAGACTTCAAGTAACCTTCAAGAAGATATCTATCTTTTCTCTCGGCCACACCATTTTGTTGTGGGGTGTAGGTGGAAGTCCAATGTATTATAGCATGTGTAGAGAAGTATTGTTTAAGGAAAAATGAAGTATATTCAAGAGCATTGTCTGATCGAAAGGTTTTAATGGTAGCAGTGTATTGTGTTTGTATTTCATCCACAAAGGATTGAAACTTAGAAAAAACTTCAGACCTCCCCTTCATAAAGTAAAGCCAAGACATCCTACTACAATCATCAATAAATGGGACATAGTACTTAAATTGAGCAGGGTTGGGGACTGCCGCAGGTCCCCAAGCATTTAAATGAATCAGCTCAAATAACTTAGTAGACCTAGACCTAGAACTCGGAGGATAAGAGGCATGACTGTGCTTTTGCCAATTCACATGACTTACACCTAATGGTTGGAACACCATACTAAGAGGGTACCATCAGCGTCAATTTATTGAGGGTGAGATGACCTAATGTGAAGTGCCATTCAAGCGCATTGGAGGGGGAAGCTCCACCACCAACAGTTGCTGCATGACATTAATTTGCACGCAGGTAATAGAGGGCTCCATCACTCTAACCATGACCAATCTCCTTCCTTTCCAGCCCCTCCTGAAATATGCGACCAATAGGAGTAAATAAGACCTCACAAGATTGAGTAGAACACATTTTTAACAGATATGAGGCTGATATGAAGGGATAGAACCAATAGGCCATCAATAATATTCAGTTTGGAGTTAATATGCACATCTCCTTTACCTACTTCTGGAACCTTGCTACCGTTAGCCAGATTGACCATAACAGGGGTTTGAAACGGTGAGAAATGATCAAACAGCTTAGCATTGTTGATCATATGATCAGTAGCCCGTGACTCCATTAACCAAATAAATGAAGAATGACCGACCTGTGTTGGCACTTTTGGCAGAAGGAAGCAAGCAGTCATTTTGGAGCATTTTAAGTAGGTGAGCAAAATCATCATGAGTCAAGATAGCACTTACCAGTAGTAGGAGAGATCATAGGGTCAGTAGTTACTGCATAAGACAAACTGGGGGTGGTTGAATTCAATTCCTTGTTGGTGGCCCAATCAGGTTTGCTGTGTTTCCTCCAATATTTCTAACAGAAACCACAGTACCTGTCATACCTCCTTGGGACAGATCGACCTCCTCCTCTAGTGGACAAGTCCATGAGCCCTTCCTCTTCCTATAGGAGAACTGGTGATAGATCTAGCAGTGGCAGCCATGGCTGTATTGTCTTGGTTATCAAGAACTTGTCATCAGCTATAGATATTCTGGACAGTCTGGAGAATGTAGCATTTAGGGTTGGCAACTCCATGCTAGTCAAGATCTGGTTTTTGGCTGATTCATATTGAGAACCAGGGGCAGTGAGGTAGGATATCACCTTGAGTCCCCCACCCCCTTTTTTTCTTCCACATGGCCAGATGTGTGGGGTATGGTTGGTACAAGCTCGGCTCCTCCCACTTCGATTTAATGAAGCTATAGTGCTCATGAAAAAGCTTTGATCCCTCCTTTGTAAGAAATATGTTCTCACATAGTTCATAGACTTGTTGGATATTTCCTTCAAGTCCATATGTTTCCTTTAGAGATTCCAAACAACGTAGGCTGTGGGCAACAACATGACATCACAACTGACGTGTAGTTTATCTTCTTGAGTTTCTCCTTAGACACCAGGAAGGTCTTGATGACAGCAGACTGGGGCAAGTAGTCCTTGGATCCAGTAAGCTTCGACGAGGTGATGGAAGAGCTGCTGAGTAATTCAGCAATTGAAAAAGAGGTAGCATCAGATGAAGTGGTGATGGGTTTAACACTGGTTGCCATGGCTAGGTTCTACTGATTGATGAAGGAAAGTGGTGATCAGTTTATCATGTGAGGAAGATTATGAATGCATCCTTCAGAGCTCTTGGACCATTAGGCACCTTTGTATGCGTCCAAAAACATGGTTCTTGAGGACTGTACTGGCCTTCATTTCCAGAGCATCCTATCCAATATTTTGGTGAAAGTTCTATCACTATTGAGAAACATGTTAGGTGTTCCTCTCTTCCCTAATAAGCAACCATTAGTGGATCTCAGCTTGCATTTGCAAGGGCTTGTGTGGAAATTGACTCTACATTCTCTTATCTCACATCATTGTATTTGCAAAATGAGGATGATTCTTTTTTCACTCAACCCATAATATATGAATGGAAACCAAAGGTTTGGTTGAAGTGCTCCTACTTTGACCACACTAAAATTGCTTCTCTCAAATTTGCTTTGGTGTCCCGTTAGTCAGCATGCCCTACTCGAAACATTGAAGGAATGCCTTTCTTTAGTAGTTTTACCAATCTGGTATAATTTTGTCACTAAAGCTAATAAAAATATTGCTTGAAGTGGTATTTTCTCATTGAGTATGATGGCTACTACAAACGACTCAGAGTTGGTACATCATTCTTCAGCTGGTGGTGCTCAGCTTCCTATTGCTCTTGTAAATGATCATAGTTTATATCAAAATGAATCGTCTTCCTCACTAACCACTCATAAGAATTGGAATATTGTTTCATCAAAACCTGACAAGGGTAAAAATATCCTCAACTATGGGAATGCATTTTCACCTTCTAAGACAAGTCCAACAACGTGAGTTAATTTGTCAAACTTCGGCATCCTAAGAGATCCTAGGGAAAGCCGGAAGCACCTTGAAAGGACAATCAACCCTTCTGCACCACACCCAATGACATTCCTAGCAGCTTGGAATACTTGTGGGCTCTCTCCCATGGAGCAAAGAGTTGGGATGTTTTAAATTGACCCCCAAGGAAACATATCTTATTGAGCTTTGTGAAATAAAGATCAAGGACCACAAGTTTCAGCTTATTAAAGGAAATAGTATTAGAGGATGCACGCTATCCACAATAATTCTTCCAGCTGTATATTTGCATTGTAGAATCGTCTTTGTAACGTTCAGTAGATGCTTAGATTCTCCACTGGTCATTTTAGTTGCCTTCGCCCTAGCTCACCTAATCACTGTCTCATTCTTTTCAAGTTAGATGAATCAAGGTTTAAAGGGTCACGACCTTTATGCTTCTTAACAATGTGACTCTCTAATGAGTAGATGGAAACCTTTAATGTCTTTGAGCAGTCAGTCAAGTCAGCTTTGAAGCTTTGGAATTTGACAATTTTTGGCAAGATCAAAATAGTAGGTTGGGAAGTTCCCTCCTCAATTTTCATGTTGCACAGTCCAATTTCTCTGCTGATCCTACGAATTTGGTTCTATCAGGAGCAAAAAAAGAATCTTGCATACGTTTGTGCTATGAAGAATATATTACGGAGAAGCTTATAGGAAAAAGTCAAGTAGAAACTGGCTTCAAGGTGGTGATAGGAATTCTCTCCTCTTCTATGCTATTGTTGCTTCTCACTCTGAGGAACCAATTGTATGCCGTGGTTGACTCATTTGTCAATTGATTAACTGATCCCTAAGCTATTGGAAATGAAGCTGAAAGGTTCTTCATGCAGCTTTTCACTCCATCATCTACTATTCCTATGTCATTTCTTTTGGCTGGAGGTTGTCTCATCTGCAAAGAGAAAGGTTTGATGTCAGGTATGGCCTCTACCTTGATACAAGATTATGATGCTGAAAATCCAAATGAAATTCCAAACATGCCTCACATATGGTGAAACCCTTATTCATATTGACCAACCCCATGTCACATCCCATAGGACAATTCTAAAGATGATTCCACCTCCTAATTGTTAAAATCTCACATTTATTCAAAATTATATAAGAAAAATACATATGAAATCCTTAAAAAGAGATAGGAAATTTTTAAAAGAGGATTACCACCATATCTATTTTTATTGAAGCGCAAATTGTGTGGTGATGACCTTGTTCTATTCTCTCTGTCAGTGTTATGGTTTTGAATTTTTTTGTGATGATTTTGCTTTGGAGCACCTTTTTTTTTCTCTTTTTTTTCTCCTAGTGTCATGACTCTTATTAACTAATGCAAATCTTCCCTTTTTAGTGCTATCCAGGAGAGGATGAATTGGCTATTGCAAGAGCGGTTTTAATGTGAGTAAGATCAGGTGACCTCAACCCCTCTATTATGTGAGGATGCTGCCTCCCAGTTAAATTTTTGTACTGCTACCCGTTTAAAGAGATAAACAAAATATTGGATTTTGTTTGGTTAAACTAAAAAATTCTGGATGGAAAAATCTTAATTTCACTTGTTAACGGGAATTTATTAAAATTATATAAGGAACCAAAAGGAAGAAGAGGAATGAAAAAAAAATTAAACTAATGTTGGTGGGGTTTTTGTTTAGAAGCCATAGAAATTTGTTATGCTTTTGATTTTTGGTTTCGAAGCAATAGAATCTTTTAGGAGGAAAATGATTTCTTGAATCGGTAATGAGTAGAATATAAAAATGAAAGAAAGGAGGCATTTCCCTTTATTATTATTTTTTAAAAGAAAACTGAAGCCATCATGGTATTTGTTTTATTTTAAAAGGTTAAACTAAGTTTACATGGTATAGTAGTTGGAGAAGACTGTGGGATCAAATCCAGCTCATAGGAATATTAATTTTTGCCTTGTGTTTGTCAACGTGCTAAGCTATGAAAAACTTATTTGCACTGGCATAGAAATGCTGATAGGAGTGAACAGTTGGTCGATTCATTGAACCGACCAAATCCGAATTTTCGAAATACACTTTGCCCAATAATGATTGAATCCAAACCGAACCGACAATCGTCCAAAACTGAACTGAACTGATCCAAAATAATTCGGTCGGTTCTAAACAATGTGTCCGTCCCACACCCTGTCGAATAAGGCGCCTGTTTGAACAGGGCGTCCGTCCCACACCTGTTCGAATAGGGCGTCCGTCCCACACCCTGTTCGACAGGGTGTCCGTTCCACACCTTGTTCAGCAGTCTTGGTAGGGCAGTAAGAGTTACACCTATTAGCTGTCTCTTAAGTGTTTCTTTCAATCAACCCCTCAATCGCCAGGGTTGAACCTGGCTATGTTCTCAATTGGCAAAGCCTCACATCTGGTCAGTTGACAATCTGCTCTATCCGAAGCGGATAGATGCTGGTTGTCTCCTTCCTCGCCTTTACCATTAAGATTTAGCTTACTTACACTTTCAGTATCTTATCAAAACTAATGGCATTGTTAATCAAGGATTGAGATAACACTATGACTTAACCTGAAAGGATAGTTAATAGCATTTCCTCAAGTAAATAATAAATGACTACAATTGAAAGGTAATTCTAGTTATCTCAGATATTTGGCTTTCAGCTTACTATCTGCAAACTGGGAATCTTTCATCAAGAAATATCGTAGTATGACTACAGAAAACACAAGCTTCCACGCATCTATGTAAAATTTACAGTCAAACAAATGGAAATTTATTAGTTCAACAAAATCTTTCAAATCTCATATATTAAATCATGCAAGCTAAGAGAGCATAATTTCAATATTTATAACATATTATATATCTTAAACTACAAATCAATGAATTTTTACAGTAAAAAACTAAAAAAAAATTCAAGACTGTGGGCAAGGAAACAATCAAAACAACTAATCAGAGGCCCAAATGAAGCAAAACAGCAAAAGAAAAACTCTTTTTTTTTGTAAATTAATATTCAACGAAATTGTAGAGGGGGCTGGGGGGTGGGGAGGGGTAGAAAGCTGCTGTTGGTGGAGAGAGGTGGGGAAGGTAACCTTTATCGAAGGAGGGTGGGTTGCGACGAAGATATGGCGATCGCCGGTGGTTGGCTGATGATGAAGTGGAGGCGGCAAGAAGCCGCACATGGGAAGAGGGAAGTGCAGGAAAGGGCAAATAGAAGTGAGGGGGTCAGGAAGAGATGAACAAGATGAGTAGCTTGTTTGGTTTTTTCGGGTAGTTCGGATACATGTCAATTCCGAACCAAATTTAAAGCACCCACTAGAATTCTTCTATGTGCGTTATCGGACACCAGCCCAAAATTGTTAATCGGTTCGGTTCTGTCGGTTTATTCGGTGTGAATTAAATTATTCTTCTCCCTAGAAATGCAAGCTAATATTAAATAGTTTACTTGCTTAAAATTTTTGTACTTTTTAGCAATGATAAAGTGCTTTTGCAGAGACGTGGGTTCAAATACTGCTTAGAGGAATATTATATTACATTTTTTTGTTTACATGCTAAGCTGTAAAAATTTATTTGCACTTGCTGATGAGAGCAAGTTAATATTAAATGGTTTCTTTTCCACATATTTTGAGCTATTTTGATGAAGTGGTTAAATCATCTAAGTTTACTCCTGTAATGGAGCAATAGGGTGTTGGTTTAAACTTTAAATCTATCTAGATCCATATTCATCGGCTCTATGTTATTTGCCCAATAAATGTTTGACTTACATTTGTCTACTAGTAAAACTTAGCTTGCATAGATTGGGAGGTGTTAAAAGTAAATGACAAATGTTTTGAACTAGCTGAGTTCCTGTAGGGTTTTTCTTGTATCCTATCCAAGTTCACATCTAAAGCTTCTGAATCTATTTTTACAGGTATCTATCACTCGGGAACATGAGGGATGCAAATCATCTATTGGATGAGCTAAGGAAGCAGCTGACAACGAAAAACCTTGAAGTTCTACGATCAGATCTCATCAAATTCATTCTTTATTTGTTGCAGACGTACGCCGTTTTACTTCTTTTTCTAATAGTTATATTATGTGTTAGAAGATGAAGCTTAGACTATTGCACATCTAAGAGCATAAGAGTATATGGTTCTTATTTTTTATTCTTTGCCTAGATTGACATTTGCTTTCACTATAATTGATTTTTCATTCAAGAATCCATTTCCCCCTTTAACTGATTCTTCATTCACTTTTCTTGTTGAATTGCCATTGGTCATTTGTGGTTTGCCTGTGTCAGCTGTTCTCCACTTCTAATACCCCTATTCACATTGCAATCATTTACTTAAGCCACATATTAATTGTTTTTCATTTGAGGCCCAATCCTTATAGACTGTTTATCCTTTTAGGCCCAACCCACTATGTGCAACACATTTACTCTGTTAGCTGATTGCTTGTAGTTGATTGCCACCTTAATTGCTTGCCAGCCCATTAAAGTTACCTTGTTTAAATTATTTGTTTGAATTTATTAATAATTTGAATTTGTTTTTTTTTTTTGGAAGGTATCTTGCTTTAAGTTAGCAATTTAATTCTATTATTATATGTGTTTTTGTGGCTATCCTTCATGCAAATTGATCATATTTTTACATGCTTATGCCTTCACAAACTATAAAATAATCATTCGTATCTTATGATAATTTATTTATAAGCATCACAATTTTTTCTGAAAATTGCCGACAATATCTTTGAGATATCTCAGCAAATTGGACGTCCAAAATGAAACCAAAATCCAATCTTACCAACCTTGATTAGGATTAATGATCGCATACACACAATTGGGAGCCAAACTTTTATTGAACAGTAACTTGTTTCAGTTGTGAATCATAAGGGATTCGAACAACTGCTTCAAATACAGTATTTGGGAGTACCACTTGTGGAACCTCAATATCTACTGGTTTATTAGCTAAATGGCAATTGGCACATATAATACGTCCAGCTGCTTCTCGTGGCGAGACCCATAGTTGGGAAAACTCTGACTTCTAAATCTAATTAAAAATAAACACAAAAATTCAAATTATAAAAAAGATTGTACTAATTTTTAAAGTTGATTATACTGGTAAACTGTTCATAAATTTTAGTTGCAAATGAAGTGCTGAATGATAGGATTTAGTTCTGAGTTAGAGAAATCAAGCCTATTCCTATTGATAAATATTTCAACATCGAATCTCAATTTAGAAGATGAATTTGGTACCTCAGGGTTTGCCAGCTCTTGTATCCTATTTCTAAGATAATTGGAAAAAAAAAATGATTCTTTCTTGTCCAAAAGCTAGATTACATTCCCCTTTTTCTAGACTTACCCGTCAAGGCTTTATTAATGGTCCTTAACTGAAACGTTTGGGCCTTAAGCCACATTGACCGAAACGTTTGACAAATATCATTGAATAGCTTTTTTGCAGGTCTCATAACTTAGACCAACTAAAGTTGACTAAAGGCTACGAACCTAACAAAAAGAAATTAAAGTTCCTTGTTGTCTGACCTGGGATATGCTATGGAGATTGAATACGGTTTAGTTTCTCCTGTCCTGTAGTCTATAAATGAAGTGAGAGTGATTTGAAGGCTGACTTGGTTGTTGACATAATCTACCAGAAAGCTGTGGGATTTTTTACTCGTTAATAGGGCATTTGGTTGCATTGTTTTGTTCCCATTTATTTTCAAAATATAAAATAACAATGTTAACGGATAAAAAAGATGTTTGGTAATACATTGCCAAATTATAAAATGGTAGTGGTTGTTTCCAGAAACTTGTACAAAATGTTAGAAAAAAAAAACAAGTCGGGCCGTGTTTATATTTTTCAAAAGCTTATCCATCTCTCTCTCCCCTGGCATATATAATATATCAGCTGCTATTTTTTTATAATTGTAACAAAACAAAAATTGTGATTAAATTATCTGGATGTTTTTTGAAAATTTTCTATTACAATCAAACACCCTTTAAAGAAAATGTCGGTGGTGGTGCGACAAATGGGCTGATGACTAATGGTCAAAACTTATTGTAGTGAGAAAGGACAGTATAATTAGTCCTTGTATTGGTTTTTCCTTACAGGAACTACGCAAAGGGTATGTGGTTATTTCTTTCCTTGACCTAAAAACCTACAGATCTTTAACACTATCTAGAGTATCAAATTGTTTTAGTTTTGTAAAGCTACTTTTTTATAATAGCTACTTGATTCGTGATGTGCAGAATATGGTTTGGTGTTTATGACTATCCTAAATTTAGTTGTTTTCTTGAATCTGATAATATGTTTGTTTAGCAGAGTTATTATTACTACACAAGTTTAATTTGATCATTATCCTCTCTCACCTCTGTATTATGCAACGAATAACCTTTAACTTTTATTTTTAACATACCAGATGATTATCTTATCTTGATCATGTTTCTAATTTTATATCTTTTGAAAATTTTATTAATTTTAAAAAATAATTTTTTATCTTTTTAACCAACTTAGATGATTAGTAAATTTATGCAGTTTGGAAAGAGATGCTTTGCCACTATTTAGGATTCTTAGGCAGAGCTTCAAATCAACTTTAGATAGAGATCCTACTTTTGAAGAGGTGAATGTCTCTTTTTTGCTCTTTTTTTTCCGTTGAGATTTTATATGAATATTGTAAATGTGTTTTCTATTAGTTGCTTGATCAAATTGCTGAGAGATTTTATGGAGTGAGGCGCAGGAGCGGGTTAGGCGTATTTGGGGATTTGTTCAAGGTAACTGTTCTCATACTTAGCTGTCCTGAAAATTGTTTTACTGTTATTTTTGCATTTGTGTCATGGTTTGGAGCTTTCTACATTTGGTTAGTTTACCTGCGACAAATGTTTGGTGAATTTACATATAACTTGTAAAACTACATCTTGAATGAGTTTCACAATCTTATCTATGGCCCAAGTCTAGAATTGTTCGTGAGAAGAATCTCATGCAATTATGACTTGGAATATGTTAATTAATTAAATACTTGATATGACAAGAAATAGGAAAGCGTAAAGGATGTAAAATGCCTTAAATCATGGAAAAGCAGGATTTTAGTCTGGGTTGATGTGAGGTAGATCTAGAATAAGTCCGTGATCTGGTTAGTTCTCACGGGATGGGCAAGCTGCCAAATTGCTGACAAGACTTGATTTTTAACAAGATTGTGAGGGAGAGCATTAGGATTTTGAGTTAAGTTTTCTAGCTTTGGTAACAGGTTCATAATTGTGATTTAGAACAAGAAGGATTTTTGGGTAAGGTCTTATATGTTGAGAAGTACTGTGTAAGAAGTTGAAGCCAGGAAAATGGGAACTAAAGAGCTAATATGTTCTTGTGGTAATGGTGGTTTAATACTTTCTTTCTTAAATGGTTTCTTCTAGATGGAGTTAGAAGAGAAGGAGATGATATGAGAGGAGGATTATAATAAATAAGGCACTTCAAACGAGTCCGTCTGTAGAGAACATGTATATTGCATTGTGTTTTTTGCAAAGATGACAGTTACGTTGTACTTGGTCAGATATCAACGTGAACATGAAAATGTAGTGTAAGTGTCAGATTGGCAATTCTGTGAATGCATGATTTCATTCCTTTTTGTTGTGCAGATGATTTGATGGCAGAGCTCGGGAGACTTGTGACTCTTTTATGGAGAGCAATGGATTGCCTTTCTTGATGAAAACTACAACGCCCAAAGATATATCAGGCTCATTGCTTGAGGAAGGAATATAATTTTATGTCTGGATAATAGCGTGTTAAAGTCTTTTTTCTCGAATAATTTTGTTTTGTGTCGCGAGTGTAACTGAAAACAGTGAATCACAGCTGTGCTACAGTAGTTTGGCCTTGATATGCTCCCTATCATCTGTATGATATATTTAATCTGAAATTAAGTGTCATTATTTGATAAGGAAGATGAATTCTTCTTGAATTTGCAAGTATGAGGTTCAATATTTTACCGACCAAGTATCTTATGTATGGAGGATATCATTCACATCTTAGTCATTCTTTTCTAGTTGTGCTTGGGTTAATGACATTATTGTTATCTTATCGATTACTTTTTGTTTCAGTTGCCATTATGGTGAAGTGAGGGAACTGAGGCGGGATCGGCAGCCTAAAATGTATTCATATGCCCATGCCCAAGATTTTGAGCTTGCGCAGCTTTTTATGCAACCCTCTTTTATAGTTAGTGAAGGGAGGGAACAAATGAAGTGAAATCTGAAAAACATCCATCCGCAAATGATTACCATTTTTGTTTGCTCTGAATTGGATTTAGTAACCTCTCACTAACTCTACGTGTAGAGCATTATTAACCGCGTGTTAAATGTGAATCCATGATGTCCCTTCATGCGCGGGTTTGCACTTAGCAATTTTAGATTTTTTTTTGAAAAAATGTAGTAATCTTTCATGCACTCAGAGATTAGACGCATCTGTAGATCTGTGTAAAAAAGGTATTGATTGATAGCATGCGTAAATTTTCAATCATGGAGAAAGAAAGTATGGATCAACTTGAACCAATTTGATACTTTTTGGCTAATTTGTTCAATTCTGCATAGAAATTATTCCAAAATAGGCAAGTGAAAGAAACTTGGAAAGCACAAAGTCACAGCTATTTGACCAAACAATGAGGCAAATTGAACAAATAAATTCTTTAAATCCTTGTTGAACACTCATTGACAAATGAAAATGATAGTCCCTGCTTTCTATGCACGTGAAATGATTCGGTGCAGGAATGTTATTACAGTAAAGCCTGGTATTACAGTATCAAGATGAACAAAAACTTTGGGAATTTGTTGAGTCTAAGTAATGATGTTTATTATATAGAAATCTCTAAATATTGCAAATAGATCATGAGATATCCAAAGGACATAGATTAGAACATTTAACTTGGGAGAGCTCAAGAAATCAAGGACTCTATTGTCTCGAGAGGCAAAAGCTTGAAGATGAGAGAGATTGTTAGTAATGTGGTCATAATGATGCCTTTGGTAAAGAAAACAACGTATACTCAATCGTAAAGAAGCCTCTATGCAAGCCACAAGGTCAATGATTGCCTTTGCACATGTCTTGATCAAAGTTGGAACTTATACAACCTCCTTATTTTCAAAGAGTAAATCTTTTAGCCTAGAAAAAGTTTGGACATGAAATTTTCCAAATTGATAAAAGACATTAGAATTTTCTTAACGTTCAAGAATCACTCATGTAACACCCCGATTTCGGTTCACTTAAGAACCGAATCAGAAATGTTACGATCGAGTCGAAACATGTTTAATATTATTAGTCAGTGAGACTCGATCCATAAAATAGATCGAAGTAACCCTCTTGGTGTCATGAGAATGGAAGACATTGTCAATTATTTATAAAAACACAACAAATATAAATGAATGTAAGAAAGTAAATACTGCGTTGAGCTCAAGTGTGTGTAGCGTTTATCTGTCCTTCCGCCGAAGTCGACTCAAGATTTGCGAGACCTACATATATTATATGAAAAACGTCAGTAACGAATGTTACTGGTCCGAAAAATAACTAATACAATCTGGCAAATGGGTATTCCATTACCCACGAAAACATATGAAACTTCAAAAATGCCTCACACAGGGCAGTAAGCAAACATACTTAAACAAATGCCGGCTCGCATGCACGACTCATAAACATAATCATACATATATACAACGCTTACGCCCTCACACCTTCTATATCACCCGCCACTGTACTCAAATGGCAAAAGGAACAATTAAATTAGTACCACATATTCCGGAAATACGCTGCATTATGCAGTACCATCATACACCCGCACTACCTCATGGTTTGAAGGAGGACTAGCACGGTCCATACATATCTCCGTACCACTCATTCTCTTATTCGTGAAATCCGTAAAACAACAAGTACTTATATAATAGGCTTAGGGATGAGGCTTGTATAATATATTTCTTGAGTTAAAGTTCGAAACCAACAAGGGATCTCATCCTTGTAGTTTTATTAAACTTGCATGTAAAACACGGCTAAATGACCCGACTTCGGAGAGATCCGATAAAACTCCGCCGATGCCGTCCTACGTATAAAATACGATAAAAATCTACACACAAAGAGTCAAGCAGAGAGGGAGAGAGTCCTACGGACCTGTGGTCCAAGCTCCAAGCGTATTTGCACGTCTACGGTGAGCTCGGACTCCGAAGCCTACATCGGAACCCACTGCTAAGTAACATACTATTTCTCTATATGATGCATGCTCGTGGTGTGTGCTCATATCACAATACATCCTAATAAAAAGACTATACTAAATAAACCTATAACTAAACATACAGCACATAAATCGCGACATAATAATATATAATAATAAATAAATGATAAATAAATAAATTCACTCTTAGATATTTAAGTAATAATAAATACATTAACATAAATAATATTCTAATCACAAAATAATATCATACTTATACAATCTAAGAATATATAATTAAATACAAATCCATAATAGCATACATGAAAACAGAAAATAGATAAGTAAATAAATAAATATAATTTAATTAACATAAATA
>JAVDBV010069078.1:0-12535 GCA_032619315.1 Piper longum
ATGCATGCTATCATAATACGATTTATTATTTTTATGATTAATAAATTTGTAGATTTATTTGCCATATTATAATTCAAGTTTTTGCATGTTATGTTTATAAAATTTAACTTTTTAAGTAACACTTGGCCCGGTTCGGGCGGGTCGTTACAGTTAGTATTTGTTTGTGATGTGTAGGTGCGGAGTAGGAGCTTGCCGCCTAGGCACATGGATACGCTTGGAGCTTCTACCAGGTCCATTTAGGACTCGTCTCTATTTTACGCTCTATTCGATTGTATGCTGACTTCTTACTCGCAGGACGAGTTAAGTGGCGTTTTATCGGATCCCACTTATCTCGGGCCATTTAGCCGATCGCATTTCTAGATTAATAACCCTTGAGGATGAGATCCCTCGAGTATGTTTTTGAAAACAAGATCCACCGCAAGTTGCCTTCGGGTCTATTGTATAAATCCCAACCCAGACCTATATATGTATAGATTTCGCATTTTTTGTGAGAGATAGAATGAGGGATATGGTGGCCATGTCTTCAGATAGGGCATGTGCTTGCAAAGCAGGCTCTGGACTGGGGAGAACCTACTTCATTCCCGAGGGGATCCTCCGCATTTGAGTTCCTCACACCCGGAGAACGTGGAGGCTTACGGGTACTATTAAGTATAGCGCATGTTCAGACTTGTGGTTCAAAGGGTACTGAGGGCGACTGCCTGAGAGTACTCGGCCTTCGTGCTCAAGGCCAAGAGTAATATGGAGGATGCAGAGGGCTGAGATGAACGAGAATGAAATTGACGCAAGACGCGATAGATGAAATGGCCAAGGAAAGAGAATGATATGGAAAGGGGATGTTGCCGCTCGAGCACGACAACTCCCATTGGTGTCCTTGTGAGAGTTCTCGAGGAAGTATATGATATTTTTATTCCAAAGGAGGGTTAGCTCTCCTGTGCCAGTTTGATATTAGTTATTTTTCAGACCAGTAACACTCGTTACTGACGGCTTTTTATAATATATGTAGGTGATGAGCTTGAACGGATGTGCTAGCTTGGACGGAGGAGCAGTGAGGTCTCTTGCACACGCACATGTTTGATGATTGAATGTTAATATTTTGTGTATGATTTATTTATATTGAAATTGACATGAGAAAATGCTAAGAGATGATGATATGATGAGGATTGAATGCTATGACTTGATGATATGACGTGAATTGTGGAAGAATACACAGGTGGGCTAAGACCCAAGTTTGAGAATTAGTATATAGTATATTATATTCTGTGAATGAAATTAGTGATATGGTTATATGTTTATGTATATTATTTTGATAGGGTGGCCCTTAATTGCACTTTTAGAGGAGATTCTGTTCATTTTTATTTAGAATTTCTTTTGATTTTATTGTAACTATATCAGTGTGTTAATTTTTTTACATGTCATCCATGTAGCGTCCTGTTAGGATTTTGTGTATTTATCCGTGCATATAGTGAATTGTATCTTCATCTTAAGACGCTGAAAGTAGATCCAGGTCAGCTTAACTGAATCTAGTAGATTAGCGAACAGTTTAGTCGCCGATAATATTTTCAGGTCGGTTCACGGGTGAGCCGAATCGGGGTGTTACAGTGGGAGTTTATCCTTGTTGCATACCTTGGGAGCAGACCATTGAAGCAAATCAGTTGGAACGAGCTGAGGGACGTGTTCTACATCCAATACTTCTCCTCCACTGTCTGAAGCCAAAAGGAGAAGGAATTCCTAGCTTTGAAGTAGTGGGAGGGTATATTTGTAGTAGAGTATCAGGTAAGGTTTCTCACCCTAGAGAGTGCACCTAGAAGCTTCTCTAGTGAGAGAGAGAGAGGACCACCTAGTTTGTATCCAAATTGAGGATTAACATCAAATCAATTATATCTACCTTCACTTGTAGTACCTTAGCAAAGGTAGTCATGAGGGCACTCAAGTGCAAGCATGCCCATGAGTCTCACTATTAGGCCAGAGGCAGTGGATAGTTTGGCCACCAAAGTCAAAGATAAAAAAGTCAGAACTATTAGGGTTCACAATAGTAGGGTAGATGAGTCGACCAGGGAATGACTTTTTATGCCTGAGGGTCATTAGATTCAAGGATTTCCTCAGCAGGTCTAGTCATTCAAGGTCCAAGCTAAATAGATAGGAGACTGTGAGGAGTACTTGACGCGCCTACATTGTTATAGGAGGCATTATGGTATATGCAAGAGGATTATAGGCTCTTGCTTCACTTGTGATGAGTTAGGGCATTCTGCAGCCATATGCTCTAGGCTACCATAACAACAAAAGTAGCAGAAACCCTAGCCATAGAAGAGATGTAACACCTCAATTTAGCTCAAAGAGTGAATTGAATTGAATTGCATCGTCAGAGCAGTCGGGCCTTCGCGGGTAAACATGGCCTCATGACTCCTCGTGATCTTTTTCGATGGGCTGAACGGTTTCACAGTTTTGGCTGTTCATATGAAGATTTAGCCAAAGAAGGCTATTATTTGTTGGCTGAGAGGTTGCGGGATCAGACTGAGAAGGATTTTGTGGTAGTAGTACTAGAAAAACATTTACTTGTGAAAATTGACATGAATGAGTTGTATAGGCAGGTACATTCAGCTCTCTTCTCTGCTCTGTTTTCATTTATATAGAAGAACATCTTGCAAGGATTAATTGGAGCTTATATGCTGAAATTTTTGAATGCTCCGCTTATGATTATTTATAAGTTCTGACCAGAGTTTGTGTGTCGTTTTTAGAAAGAAGGCGACCGCGAAGATATTTTTGTTCTTACCTCTTTCGAGCTTTCAGGGATTTCATCCTGTGAGAGATAAGTCTCAATTGGCTGTCAAATATAAGCATTTAATGGAACAACTGAAGATGTAAAAGGTTTTTGAGGGCTGCTTAGCTAATAACGTAAGCTTGATTTCTTACTTTTGTAATTGTTTCTTACATTTTTTTTTTTGTCATAAGTCAGTTATTCTCTTGATTTAGTAGTTCCCTTACCATCTATTTTCACCTACATGTAGCAGATTATACAGAGTTTATCTTCGGACATAGAGAAAGCTCCCTCAACACTATCTTTCCTACAAGATTTCATGAAACCTCTAAGAAGCAATACGGCATTTTGCCAAGTTTCTCTCAAGGAGTTTAATTATGTCCGGCAAAATCTTGTTCAATTTTTCCAAAAGTGGCAGACAATTTTTGAGTGGCAGGATGGACCCCTTGTAAGAAAACAATTACTGGTTTGAAAACCTTGCTTATGAGAAATTTTATTAGTTTCTTGTCTAAATTGTCTGGCTGGCTTAATTTATTTGCTATTAAATTTTACAGAAATAATTTGATATTGTAAGCTTCTGGCTTTATTTTAAAAATATTTTTTCTAGGTTCTGTGATCTCAAGAATTGATGCAATGAAGCTGGGAGAAGAAAGTTTGCAATTTCTCCTTGACCACGTTAAGGTACTTCGTGGGCTGTTAATGCGGCTTTTTGTTCATTTTTAAAATTTTAAATTGGAACTTAATTTAAATATTTTTTGTAACTATCATTTTATCTTGTCAATAACCTAAATAACCTACATAATGCGTGAGCTAATTAAGAAGTGATGATATGCAAAAGGGTGTGTCATTAGCCTTTTCGGATTGGCCAAATCAAAATATTTTTGAATAGTGTTTACATATTGAATGACTAGTATCTCGTTTAAGATGTATTTAAAAATATAGTGTTAGTAAAAAAACTAACATGAAATAAGACCGACTAGTGGAGATTAAAACAAATGTACAAAGGAAAGCGGTGATGCCTTATCGGAAAGAATGAAGTTTGTGGATCATGAGCATGCGACGATAACATATTATTTGATTTATCTCACATAAAGCCTTTCTTTGCACCTTGTAACCTAATTTGTGTACCGGATAAGTCAATAACAAATCTCAAAAAAAAAAAAATCATTCTAAGCAATTATATTCAAATCGTAATATCTACTGCAAAATAAGATAGAATTTGAGTAATGTATAAGAGTTGACGACTCAAGTCAAATAATATAAAATCCAATTTGGGGATTTTAAGAACTATCTAATTTGCAAAAAAAAAAAAAATGTTGCTTCCGGTTTGTGATTATGTTGGCAAAATGGAGGCTTTGAATGGGGAATCCATATTCTAAACCTCTTTAACGAATATCTTAAACATGCCTAATATGCTAAAAAAAAAAAGTTCATGACGACTACAATTAATTTAAAATGAGGGAAAAGTTCTCTTTCTATTAAAAAAGAATATTCTAGAGACTATGACATTCTTTTGGGAAAAAATTCTCAGCAAAAAATAGATTAAATAAGATCATTCAAGTATCATTTTTTGTTTTCAAGAGGGTTCATTCAAATATAATTTTGTCCAGAAAGTATCTTACTAAATTCAATTTAACTTACTTTTTTTTTTACACTTGACTTGCTATAATACCCTTCCTGGAACATCAAACCCTTCCTCTGACATCAAATCAACACAAAAAATGCCACCACCTTCTAATATTGTTGTCCCAAAACCTACTCCAATAATCTGCCTTCCAGCTTGTGGAAAAAAAAAATATTTTTATTTTGTAATATGATTCTTGGTACTTTAGTATTAAACTTTGAAAATAAAAAATACAAATTGATATACTAAAGAAGAGGGTAAAAAGTTTTATACCAATATTTTGTTAGAATTAGAAAAGATTTTGAATTAAGAACAAGAGGTTGTAGGATGATTTTTTTGGCTTCCAGATCATAAAATCTTTTGCTTCCATGAATCGGATACCATTATTTACAAGGCAACGATGTTTTATATGTAATGAAAGTCGAACCTGCTCCTTGAGGATGAGTGACCATTTTATCAATTTTTCTTCAGGTGGACATCAAAAGGTGTTGAAAAAATGGGTTCACATTTAGTATATAGTAATAGACGATTAACTGTAGTTGTAATTCTTCATCTAAAAAATAAGGGTATCAAATAGTGAAAAAGAAGGATGCTCAAGGGTGCCTCAGAAGAATTGTGGTGAAGATACCACCATGGTCAGTATTCCTGGTATTTTTAACACAAGTATACAAAGAATTGTTGAGAAAATGCAGGAGAGAAAAAGTAGCATGAAAATACAGCATAATAAACATTGAGACTAAGTCAACTAATAATAGTATCACTAATACACCCTTCAAGCTAAGGGGAAAAGGTGTGACGATGAGCTTGTTCCTAAGTGCATGAAATTGAGGAGAGCAAGGGTCCTTGGTGAAGATATCTGCAGGTTTCTCATCTGAAGCAACAAAATGGATGACCAGGTCTTTATTGACTACACATTGACTTAAATATGCAATCTAATGGTCAATATATTCTGTCTTCAAAATTCTCTAAATTTAAGAAAATTTCTAAAAATTGTTGAAAGAATATGTGGTCAATGACCACATTGTTTTATTATATTAAGTAAATTGTAATTTATCATGCTAAGAGAGCAAAACAATACTTGGTCTAATTTCAATTTAGGTGTATATGTTGAGACTATATTGTACCTTGCAAAAAAAGAAACTATTGGTCATAGAATTTATATGAAATAAATCAGTAGGCTATCCATTATCTAAATATTTGCAAAAAAAACTGGTAATGATATCAGCATGAAGCAGATCAGTAATGCTTATTTGGATGCTGCATAGTAGGTGACATGGAAAGGTATCTTTTGTGTTACTGCTGATTTTTATATTGTAGTATGACATGACTTTTTGTAGCTCCTTGAAATGGGTTATTGTAAATATATTCTTTATTTTTTTTTAATCTTCAACACTTGTTTTTTTTCCTTTTCTTTTCCTATTCTGTACAACCATATGCTGATTATTTACTTTTTATACTTATTTTTAGTTGGAGCAGGGAAGCAGCTTTGAGAGTTCAGAAATTCTTAACTTGGGAAGTTACGGTTGGGGAAGCACGAACAGTTTCATAGACAATGTTAAGTCCGATCACCAGTTTGGTATAAGCCCATTCTACATCCCAAAAGGTACTGATTTCAGTACTTTGCAGAATTAAATTTCAGTTCACAAAATTATCATGTTTCTTCTTCATCCACTTGGTACCCAAAGGGTGTCAAGGGCATGGATCCTAAACTAGGAATCCAAATTATCATGTTTGATTGTTTATTTTTCTCGTTATCGTCATCATTGTTATCACGTCATTATGTCATCCTATTTTTTTTGATTCATCAGTGAACCGTGTGCTACTGAATGAGTCTTCTATCGTAAGTGATGAGCCAAAGTCCATGTAGTAGCATAATGTGAGAGATTATGCTGAATGGACTAGTTCCGAATATGGACAATTTGGGAATTCAGGATTTTAGCTTTACCTTTGAAAATTTTAGATGGTCTAACTAATTATCTCAAAAGTTCATGCTGTTAGTAAAGGGAATAATCAAATATTTACTTCAACACTTCCCTTCACATGCAAGCGGATTTTTAAGTTAAGCATGTGGATAAATATGGTGCAAATAGTCCATTGGATACAACATGATACAAATTTATATTTTTTCAGGCAAATATCGTCAATAGGATGCAAACCCTAGTCCTTTGGCTCTCATACCATGTTAATTTTGATGGTTTAACCACTTGTTTCAAATGCTCAAGCTATTAGGAAAGAGGCCTAAATATTTACTTCAACAATCTTTATTTTATATTTTTCTAATATGTTGTTTGGATTTATGAAATATGTTTTGACAGGTATAAAGTTGATAAGAAACAAATTCCTTTACATAGTATTATGATTTTGCCCCATACGATGAAATTTGATATGGTATATATCTATATCACTTTCCTTGCTTAAAGCTTTCGTTTTAGGTAATATGCCATGTAAGAAGTCTGGATTTGAATTCCTGGCACCAACCACATCAAGGAATCTGTTACGTGTACTGCGAGCTTTGCAACTTAATAAGCCTGGTCTGCTCTCTTTGTTGCCCCTATGTAATGTTTGTACTATTTGTGCTTTGAAAAGTGGCCTGCTTCTTCATGGGTCAGATCATGAAACAAAATCTTATTACAAAACATTGCTGAATGATGGCTTTTATTTGATAGTGCTACTTGAGGGTAGTCCTGGCGTTGGTAAAACAAGTCTGGTTGTTGCACTTGCTGACTTTTCAGGGCATGCAGTTGTCAGGATAAATCTTTCTGAACAGGTAATGCTTTTATGTTCTATTTTTTGAGTACTTACAACTCTGCTCTAGAAGGTTTTGGCTTATTGTGTTTAAGATTTGTGTTTGTAATTTTACCCTTCTCCTCCTGCCCCTTTTGAGGTTGACATAGCTTGTATAGTCTTTACTAAGTCATGTATTCCCAGACGGACATCATGGATCTACTGGGATCAGATTTCCCCGTTGAGAGTGACGAAGGTGCCAAGTTTGCTTGGTCTGATGGAATACTTTTGCAGGTTGCCACATTTCTTGTTGCACGCGGATTTCCTTACATTTGGACTTATAAGCTACAAATACTTGGAATTTACTAATTGTTTCTGCTCCTTATAGGCCCTTAAAGATGGAAAGTGGGTGCTGCTTGATGAACTTAACTTAGCTCCTCAGTCTGTTTTAGAGGTGTGTTTCTTATCTTTTATTCTAGGGCTAATTGACATCGTTTTCTCCAATTTTCTTTTCTGATGCTGCATCTTGCATTTATTTTTTCATTTCAGGGTCTTAATTCAATCTTAGACCATCGTGCAGAGGTCTATATTCCTGAACTTGGGACTAGTTTTAGGTGTCCAACTACCTTTAGAGTTTTTGCTTGCCAAAATCCTTCCTTGCAGGGTGGTGGCAGGAAAGGGTTGCCGATATCTTTTCTCAACCGATTTACCAAGGTTATAAGCAGCTTCTACTTATGTTGCACATATATTTATCGGGTTTGGTTTACTCTTATGTTATTTCATGCACTTGGTGGTCATTTTTTAAGTTTTATTCGATGCAGGTGTATGCTGATGAACTAGTTGATGATGACTACCTTTTCATCTGTAGTTCACTTTTTCCGTCAATTTCGAAGGTTTTTCTATCGAAGTTGATAAGTTTTAACCATAGGATATATGAGGACACAATGGTACTGCATAAGTATGGTGCAGATGGTTCTCCATGGGAATTCAATCTAAGAGATGTGATTCGATCTTGTCAGTTGATAGAAGGTCTGTAACACTATTTGCCTACGAAATATGTAATTGTTGTCATATATGATGACTTATTAGGGGTATATTTTACCTTCCATTCTAGGTTCCCCGGCAGGGTTGAAGGAGGATTGCTTTTTAAGCACAGTTTACATCCAAAGAATGCGTACCATGTCTGACAGGAAAAAAATGTTGAGTGTGTATGAGGAAATCTTTGGAGTCAAGCCCTGTATTAATATGTACCCTCGAGTTCAGATTAGTCCAAAGAGACTCATCATTGGGACTGCTGCTTATGAGCGAAATCATTATCAACAAGCCAAACACATTAGTGACCACCTTAGGATACTCCCCAGCATAGGCCAAAGCCTGGAAGTAGTTCTTCATTGTGTGCGGCATCAGTGGCTGTGTATTCTTGTCGGTGTGTCGTCCTCTGGAAAAACATCCTTGGTTCGGTTACTTGCTCAACTCACCGGAAATGCCTTACATGAATTAAATCTATCACCTGGCACGGATATATCGGAACTAATTGGATGCTTTGAGCAGTATAGTGCTTTCCGCCACTTCCGACAAGTCATTTGTCAAGTTGAAGGTTATGTCAAAGAGTATTCCAGTCTAGTGTTCAGGTCCTTTGAGATGTTATCAAAACAACACAGATCTTTTATGTCCAAGTGGTTTACCTTCTTGGCGAAGCTTAAATCTACTTCGGCTACTGCACTGACATTTAGAGAGCACCACGGAATCTTGTCACATGGTTTGCTAGAGCTGCTTGTTGATGTTATTGAACATCTGATGCATGATATTGAGCTACGAAGGTTACCTGTTTCTTGGTCATCCAGTGATCTAAAAAGTTTGCTGGAGGTAATTATGAAGCTAGAACAAAAAGAGTACATTCAGCTACATTCCACTAAGTTCGAATGGGTCAAAGGACAACTCGTGAAGGCTATTGAATCTGGGGAATGGATTCTTCTTGAGAATGCCAACCTCTGTAGTCCTGCAGTTCTTGACAGGATCAACTCTTTAGTTGAACCGTCAGGATTGTTTACTGTTAATGAGTGTGGGCTTGTGAATGGAAAACCCCTGGTGCTTCACGCCCACCAAAATTTTAGATTGTTTCTCACTGTTAATCCATTGTACGGGGAAGTATCTCGTGCCATTCGTAATAGAGGAGTGGAGGTATTTATGATGCCTCCTTACTGGGTTTTGCCTGAAATTAAGGAAGCCGAAATGAGAGATGTGAAGAGATACTTGATCACTTCGGGTATACCATTTACCAGACTAGTTGATGCAATGGCTGACGCACACCTATATGCCAAAATAGTGGCAGAGAGTTTGGAGTAAATATTACAATTCTTGAGCTGACACACTGGATACAGCTATTCCACCAACTCATTGGTGCTGGTAATAGACCTTTATGGGCATTAAATCTTAGTTGGGAGCTTATATACTTGTCTTCTCTTGGTGTATCTAATGGCAATGACATTGTCAACCATGGAAAAGATTTCTTTCCTTCAGATTCTGAATTTTCAGAATTTGATTCTCCGTTAGGACATTCATTTTGTCTCCCTGGAGGATGGCCATCTCTGCTGAAGTTATGGGACTTAACCTTCTGCTCAAGAGAAGCCTCCGTGAAACAAAATTGTCAGTATTTAGAATTTTGTGGAGCCCAACATGCGGCCAATTTTGCAAGTATTCGCCTCCATGAACCTTCCCTATGTAATGACACGCTTAAACTTTTCCCAGCTGTAATTCCTATGAATGTGCTACACCACTCTTTGTACCCAATGGTGAGTCACAAACAAGTCCAGCGTACCTCAATTGACTTTGAGAACATGATTAAGATGTTTTGGTTTGCTGCTAATTGGACAATGGAACAAACCTTTGAAGATGATCTTGATATGTATATATCATATTTTAAATGGTATAGTTGCAAGTTAGAGCCTTTGTGGTCCCGAGACCCTGCACATGCGGGAGCCATTGTGCACTCGTCTGCCCTTAATCGCAAGTTAGGGCCCTTTTGTTCATTTTTCAAGTCATACATGTCTATATTTGAGCAAGATATATGGAAGTACCTTCTTACTTGCTGGAGAACATTTTCTTCTCATCTTCATAACAAGTACAATAGCAATCGGCAAGTTCCTTTGCTTTCATTAGAATTGGTTGAGATGGATATCGTGGATGGCCACTTGGAAGCTGCAAAAAGTAATTTGTACCGTGCAATCAAGTCTGTACACTATCTTCAGCTCTGCTGCATGCAGTGGTATGCAGAAAATATTTATCCATTTGAAGACATACAGGAATTGTACACTTTTTATCCTTTTTTGAGGTCTCTGAGACAGTTAGAAATTGAGGTTTTAAATATAACTGCGCGTGATACATCTATTGACTTACATGTAAATTTGTTCGATGAACTTGTTGAAAAGCACATCCTGTTTTGGAATATTATTACATCATCTCAGGTTGATTTGTTGGCCATATGTTGGCTTTATCTGAAGAAGGAAGCCAAAAAATTAAAGGATATATGCCCATCTGCCGTTTCTTCCTTAATAGATACGATGGTTGGTGTTTCTTCCTCTTGTTCACAATTTTTTCTAATCATGTAATCATCATGACCATGATCTTTATCATCTAAATCATTATTGCTTTCAACTCATCCTAGATAGGCTGTGACTGGCAGCGTGGATTTTGTGCCTCATATTGATTTTTTTCACATTTAATTGGTAGCACAAAACAATAAAAATGAAGTGGCAAGTTTTCAGCCTGGATTTCCTCCCTATTGTGTTAACTTGTTCTTGATAATAGGATGGAGTTAACCATCTGAAGGAAGTCATTTCTTGGGACTTAGAAACGCCAAAGTCACCGCTTTGGGCATATGGCTGGCACCCCTTAATGCCATCAAGTCAGGAGACATATGATAAAATGGAGCAGCTTTTATGTCTCTGTGGTTCTATTTGGTATGCAAGGTTGAGGTTTTCAAAGCAAATGTGTTCGGGTAATATATTTCTTTCACTTGTCTGCATTTTTAATGTAATCATTTTTAAAGTAATTTAATATTTTTATCTTAAGAAAATTTTGATGTCATTAAGTCAATATAACCTTCGCAGATACTAGTTTTTTGCCCGAGGTTCTGCTTTTTGCTAACAGTGATATTCGGCATCTTGTTGTCCAAGGTATGCCTTTACTTGTTACTAGGGTTGCTTTTATATTTTTAGTTGCATGGTTATACCAACGTGGCTTAAGTTCTTTCTTCTTATTCTTCTTCTTTTTTTTTTTTGAAGTTAAAATTTCATTAAACCGAAAGGTAAGAGCACAAGAAGCCTAAGACAAAATTAGCAAAAGGCTAGATAATAAAAAAATAAAAAATTATATCCAAAAGTCACTAAGATAATTACAGTGATCCAGGCCTTTTTGTTTATAGTTGAGGACCTCAGAGGCTAGCTAAACCTCAGAAATAATGGATAAAGTTAAAGTTTGATGTTGCATTGAAACACCTTGGAAGATCCTCCTGCTGTGCTTATACCAAATAAAAGCTAAGAAAGTGGTGACGAGAGGCTTCATAAGCAAGCTAGAATATGGATTTTGAGCACAAAATGTGAGTAGCCAATCAATCTCCCCATTAAAAGAAACTACACTATGGTGAATGCGGCATTTGTGAAGAATTTGATACCATATATTTACGCTATACGGGCACTCAAAGAAGAGATGGTTATGGGATTCCATTGATTCCCTGCATGAGAAACATTAGTTGACAAGGTGGAAACCAAGCTTCTATAGTTCACAAGAGTCGGGGAAATGTAGGATTTGCTGATTCATAAAATCGAAAGCCTCTTTAGTAGACAAAGTATTAGCTGAAAGTGCCCAAGATCCATTAATAATTGAATTTGACAAGGTGTCACTGAGAACTCCTCCAAGATTTGTGATTGTTCTAAAATTTTGATGGAAGGGGGATTGATCCACCCATGGATCAAGCCAAGTGCGGATTTATTTACCATCACCAACTTTATAAGAACAACTAGAATAGAATTTACCCCTTAAGGACAGAATGCTATTCCAAGCATGGGAGGGAGAACAGGGCGAGGCAAACCAAATGAAATTGCCTGGGATGTAAACAACACATTCATTTAACCAAAAGACTCTTTGTTTGTAAGCACTCTCCAAAAGAGCTTACCAAGGCCGACCAAATTTGCTTCAAATAAATTATGAAGCCAAGACCATCTTCATTATAAGGTTTACAAACTCTTTTCCAATTCACATTGTGAAAGACAATAATTTTAGTGTTTCCTTTCCAAAGAAAATCAGATATATATAAGTTTAAAAATATGATTCAAGAGTCTCTTAGGGAGTATAAAGTACAAGCCCAATAAAGAGACATTCCACTTAAGAGACCGATTTCAAGAGTTGTAAACGCCCAACATAAAAGAGAAAGA
>JAVDBV010069079.1:0-23035 GCA_032619315.1 Piper longum
ATATATATATATATATATTTGTTAGAGATAAGAAATATGGGGATAATTAGTTGAGATAATCATGTGTATATTTTAAATATGGATAGGAAGGTTGGGAAGTTTCTTTTCTTCCTCATCGGTACTCGCTTGATTTTCTTCTTCCTCCATACTTCTTTATTTATATCCTTTTTTTCGTTTCTCATCGTGTTGCATTTCACTTGGTTGATTGATCTTGTTCTTTTTGAAATTTTAATTATTAGTTGAGATCATTATTTTTTTTAGATTTGAAAATTCGTTTTGTGTGTAAATTAATATTAGTATTATATTAAATATTTACTACGGTAATCCTCTTTTAATTATTACATTTATATTTGATAAATTATTAATATCTAATTATAATGTAATTAATTATTACTTTGACATCTTGACTTGTTGACCACTAGATCTTGGCTTATTGACCTTTACATCTTGATGCATGATAAAAATTAAAAATAAATCAACAAACTAGTTTATATGTTTCTAATCATTAGGTGTATATCTAATTAAGTAAGTTAACAATGACATTGTAGTACTTGTTTGCTATTAATTAGCTAATTAATATTTCTCTTCTTGATTTTAGGCTATATAGATCAGTATTAATCTTGTAAATTAAGACAAAAAAGTTTATTTAGAAATAATATAATAATTGATTAAATATAATCTCTCATATCATGTACAGTTTAAATTAATTATTGTGATATTTGTTGTTCTATTATATTATATTTATAATATAACCATTTCATTAGTATCAAACTTTTAAAATGTTATTTAATAAATAAGGCATTAGTTTTGTATCATGTTAATTTATCAACTTATAATTATTATTTGCTATGAGAATGATAAATTACTTTTAGTAAATGTATAAATTATTATATTTATTTTTGACCAAATTAATTGTGGCTTACAATTATATATAGTTGATGGGGTATAAACTAGGTTATTAATTTATGAATTAAAATATAAATAGCTTAAATATTATTATATTTTAATCATTTTAATACACTTAGAATATAGATAGATTTGGTGCAAAATGGAAGAGAAGAGTATGCTTTGTGCAAATTTGGTTGTATGATAAGCAAGTCAGTGCTGCCAAACTGTTTCACTCTGTCTGCTGTTCTTCCTTCTTGTTCAAGCCTCTCAATGTTTCAACAAGGGAAGCAGATCCCTGCCCTTTCTATAAAATCAGGCCTTGATACGAACAGCTTTGTTGGAAGCGCCCTTGTTGACACATATGGGAAATGTGGTACTATAACTTTGGCACAATCTGTCTTTGAGAACTTGGGGGACTTACAGTTTGGTTTCAGTAACCTCTATGATATATATGGATATGCAATAATGGGTGTGGTCATGAGGCACTTAAACTCTTCAATAGGATGTTAGGCTTAGGTCTTGAACCCAACAATGCAATCTTCACCAGTGTTCTCTTGGCATGCAGCAACAGTGGCCTCCTTTCGGAAGGACGAAAAGTTCTCTTTAGTCAAAGGGAAATTTAATATGGTGCCTACAAATGACCACAATGCATGCATGATTGATTTACTCGGCCGAGCAGGAAAACTTGATGAAGCTGAAAATCTTACAAAAGAAGTGGGAAAACCAGATTTGGTGATATGGAAGACTTTGCTTAGTGCTTGCAAAATTCATAGAAACGTAAAAATCGCAGAGAGAGCTGCGAAGAATGTATTGAAGCTTGATCCAGAGAATGCTGGAACTCACATCTTATTGTCCAATATATATGCTTCGCTAGAAAACTGGGATGGAGTGATTAAGACTAAATCTTCTGTAAGGAGTCTAACACTGAGAAAGGAGCCCGCAATGAGTTGGGTTGAGTTGGACCGAGAAGTACATACTTTCACAGCAGGAGATGTTTCACACCCAAAACATGCTGAGATCCAACAGGAGTTGGAGGAATTGATAATCAAGGCCAGGGGATTGGGATATGTTCCGGATACAAGCTTTGTGCTGCAGAATTTTGATGAGAACGAGAAGGAAGAGTCCTTATATTATCATAGCGAGAAGCTTGCGGTTGCCTTCGGAGTCTTGAATTGTCGGGAGAGCAGTAGCTTTATTAGGATATTGAAGAACCTGCGAATCTGTGGTGACTGCCATTCTTGGATAAAATTTGTCTCTATTATCACAGGTAAAGAAATAATTGTCAGAGACATAAAAAGATTTCATCATTTTAAAGATGGAGCATGTTCTTGCAGAGATTATTGGTAATGATAGAAACAAATAGGAAGGATATTGTCATGTCAACCTCTTACAAGTTTTGAACTTGAGCATTATGTGGTAATAAGCCATAGCTCAAGTGTTGTCCTTCTGTGATCTTTTTGATATTGGCATTGGTTGGGTTATTGCTTCCAACCTGCATGAGAAAAGCTTATGGAATTATCCACTGACCTGGACACTATATAAAGTTGTATGCATCATCTGAGGTTGGGTAGGAGGCAGGTCAGATTGTGTAACAAACATATGGCTTTGAATCATTTTGAAGAAATAGGAAAAATTATGTCGCTCTGGATTTCCAGGCATCAGGAAATGACACTGGCCTTTCCATAGAAGACAAAATTTATCACTTTTTGTAAGGTGATATCAGCGGTATTTAGCAGCAAAGGGGAGGGGGTGTTCCCCGCAAAATGATATTTGTCAGTTCATCATTATCTGCACATAAGCTAGACAGGTTGAGTTTAGGAAGATATATTTTGTATTGAATGTTGATTGCTTGCTCATTTTCAAGCTTAAACAAAAAAGGATGTTAAATGGGAGTTACAAGATTCTACGGTGGTTGTCATGTTTCATCTGAAATATTCTAGAAGGTTTATCTCATATATTTTTGTAAACAGAAAACTATACTATAGCCTTTCTGTTTGCTAGCTAAACAAAAGAAACCACATAAGCAAGTGAAGACGAGATCCTAAAACATATGCTCAGTTTTGAAAACGATATGCACTGGATGGAATTACTTATGTCACTTTTGTTACTTTTTTCAGTTTGGTCTTTATGATGGCTCATGATGCGATGGCTATAACGCTACATCCTGGAGAGTCGAAAGGCCTTCAAGGATGGGATGAACCAAGAATGTTATAAGCGGCTAAAGATGCCCGGGAGACCCAAAGTATTACAGGTCTCAGATGTTAAGTATATAACATTAATATAATAATTTTATAGTGTGAAAATTGGAATATGTTTTCCAAAATAGAGGATTTGTAAATTGGAAATGTAGATTGCGTTGGGCTCCTGATCATTGGGTTCGTGATGGTCTACAGGATTCGTGCTAAAACCGATTGAATGAGCTGTCCATTTCCATTCGGACCATCTCTGTGTAAACCGTAAATCGATGGACAGAACCAAGCATTTGTGGCCAGGGCACTCTTATGTTTCTGAACAACTGAATCATATTGTGTAATGTATAACATCCTTCTACAGCACTTTTTATTGTTGAAGAGTGACGTCTTATATCGTGTATGAGATGAACTCCTCGATGAAAATGCTCTTCTCATTGTTCTAAATATTACATTATACCATCCTGTTGAATATACAGCATATACCGTTTTTAAAATTTGATACGGTTTAAAGTTTCTGATCTATTTTAATCGGTACTTGATCTTTTAATATACGTTTTTTTACAAAATACATTTTTTGTTAAAAAAATTAGTATTTACATTGGTATTTAATAAAATATTAATGATAAAATATATTTTTAATATTTATGAAATAGTTTATTTATAATTTTAGAATATTATTTAACTCAAACTATTCTACCTCTGAATGGCTCCCTCCGTTGACTCTTGAGCTTGATCATGCACAGTGGACGGAGGAGGGTATACATCTAATCGGCTTTCTATTATTTAAATTTTAATACACTTAGATCAACCTTGTGCATTAAATTATGTTTCTTACTCTTTCAAATTATAGCAAAAGCGATTAAGAAAAGAAAGAAAAAACTAAACAAATGGAAATTGTAAAAAAGTATAAACGTACGTTGATAACTTGCTGGGATATGAATCTTCTCAATACAATCTCATTTTACATTTACGGTTTTTTTAACGTATTGTTTACATTAAAAAAATAATTATTTAATAAATAAGACTTCATAAAAGTGATTCACGTCAAAAAAATTCCACATTTACCCACGCCAAATTAAAAAACATAGTCTAAACACTATCTAGACTCAACTAAAAAAAACCAAAAATAAAACTTGAAATGACATAGTGTCCAACCGAGCAATATCGATTAACAGGGGAAACTAAGATCATGGCTCGAGCATAGATTAACAGGGGAAACTATGGTCATGGTTTGTAAATACAATTTACTGATTAATAAACTCATATTCCAAATTAAATGAAATAAAAATGGTAAAGGCTTTGTTAACTATACAAGAAAAATGGTCAAAACTTAATTAATTTAACCGAACCAACTTTAAAGTAAATGATAACAACAACAAAATCTGCCACAACTAATTTTCCAATCTAACTAAATATTATTTAATTATTTTATATATAACTATAAAACTCATTCCTATCTCAACATTGATTTTGAAGCTTTTAATTATCGAAGCATAAATTTGATAATTTACATATATTTGCCTATTTATTTCTAATTTCGTAATTTGTAATACTATATTAATATAGTTTGGAGTATGAAACAAATAAAGTTATATTTTTTACGTTCAATCAAGGAAAATCTAATTTCATTTGTATGCCCCACTTTTGGAAGCATGGAGAGATTCAAACAAAATTTTTTGCATATATTTGAAAGCAAAGTCAGGTGTTAAAAGGGCTTTCCTATCTGGAAAAAAAACACAAAAATTAGTTACAACAGTTCTAATAAAACAAGTTCCAAAACAAGACTCATAAGCCATTAAACTTACAATGAAATGAAAAGCAGTGACTGTGACCAACATAACACAATCCACAAAATGCTGACCGACAAATGATGATTGAGAATCAAAAGCTATACCTGAGTGTTGGACGGTAAAAAAGGCATATCAGACTTCCCAGGATGCAAAGAAAAGTTAGCTAAGAAGCTTTATGCAAATGAAAAATGAAAATTACAGACAATTGAAAACTCAAATGAGTAGACAAATTGAAGCAGACCAAAAAGAAAGGAAAAGGTACCGTAAATTAAGAAAGTTATGGCCAGCTTTGACTATGAAGTGACTATATACTACATATAGATAGACAGCCTTGATATTAGTCTTGACTAGAATAAATATTCGTAGACAAGTAGCAATTCATTCAAAATAATTAATTTTAGTAAACCATATATTGGGCAAATGTTAATCAACCCGGAAACCAATGAAGTCAATTCCATCCATGGCCTTCACCACGGCAAAAAATTCATTAGATTTGAAAAAACATCATAACTGCAACTTAAGAGTCCCAGATTTCATGACACCTTCACAAGCTTTCAAGCAATTGTACTGGATCCACAGCCCTGGCATCATCACTTTGTGATGAATATGAAGCAGCAATCCCTACTTGAAGAAGATAAGTGTCATCGTACACAACAACCAGTGATCTGCAACATGTAGCATTAGATAGAGAATCCCAGAACCTGAAAAGAACAAAGGAAATCAACTTAAGTATCAAAGTTCGTGCTTGGTGCATGGCTCTAGAAATTATGGACGAAGAAAATCGTACAATACAATCAGTGGTAAAGGACTGCATTATTGTCTAAGGTTTATCATAAAAAGGTGAAAATGATGACACTAAAGCAAGATGTAAACAGGAAAAAAAACATTAACATTTCAGAATATACATTGGCAAGTCAAACGACTTCAGCAAAATTGAACTTTAAACTGTAGTTCTCAAAAGATGGTTCCAGCACCTAATACATCACAAGGAATCCAAAATTTATAAGAAAAGAACAAGCATTTATAGCAAATGTACCCGGTACCACAACAACTCAGTTGTTAAACGCTCTGAGATGTCAGAACTAATTATCAAGCATTCAACACCTTCAGAAGTAACCTACAGAAAAAGCTAAAAGGACTAGACATTAGGTATAATTAGTAATGGAGGAAGAGAAAACGTAGCAAAGAATTAGTTGTCTCACCGGAGCTATATATTTTGGACGGATTGATAACCATACAAGTCCATTGAGAATGCATGCAACCGCCAATGGTAGGGTCAATATGTCTGCCCTTGACTGTGAAAATAATACCTGTTGGTTCTTTAGGAACAGTACTACCGGAAAAGCTTAATGCAAAGCATAAACTCGTGAATACGCGAAATTAATATTTAAATATTTAGTAAGGAAAGCTAAACTAAAGAGAATATGGAAATCCAATACCAACCGAAAAAGAGTAAACAAAACAGGCAAAGTATTGCTTCAAACAAACAGCACTTAGTAATGTTAGGTATAGCACACTCAATTTGCAAAAGTATAGGGCAAATTCGGCTAAGTCATGAGCCATAATTAATCAAGGTCACCAGACTAGATTAAGTGAGTTTGGAGATCACTCGTATGAGTGATAAATAAGTAAAAAAGACGATTTCTTCATTTTTTTCATTTTTTGATATCTAAAATAATATATTACATTATATTTATAAACTATTCGACTTCCTTTAATCATTTAATAATCTAAAGAGTTATACCCAATATGTAGACTTCTAGACTTTTAAAACGGAGAGTGACATTGAAGATATAAAAGACCCAACTTAAGGAGTTATATTTGAACTTTAAAAGACCTAAAGTTATATTGAACATTTTGAAAAAGGCCTAATTAAATGTAACATAATGAATTAATATATTAGAGTTATTATGTGTCATAAATTAAGGCCTTGAATTCAATGTGTAAATACCATAAATAAAGGTGTAGAATTCAATGTGTATATACCAATTTTATAAATTTTTTTTAACGGGCGGAATTCAAATGAAATTAAAGCTATAAATAAGGAGGTTATGTCCCTGAATTCATAAATTGTTTTCGTTCTCATATCCCATTATCAAGAAACTTTAGTTTTGAAAACTATTTAAATAATACTTTTCCTGTTTTGTTTACTCTTTTTCTATTGGTATTGGATTTCCATGTTCTCTTTATTTTAGCTTTCCTTTTTATATATTTAGTTATTCATTTCTCATATTCGATTAAACTTTTCCAGTAGTAGTGTTCCTAAAAAATGTGAACTAACGGGTAATATTTTCAGTTCACATTTAAGGGCAGAAATATTGACCCTAGCGTTGACGGTTACATGCAATCTCAATGGACTTGTATGGTTATCAATCCGTCCAAAATATATAGACACAACTATCTCAAGGTGTTGAATGCAGGATAATTTGTTCTGACATCTCAGAGCGTTAAGAATGAGTTGCTGTGGTACCTTCTACATTTGCTATAAATACCTGTTCTTTTCTAATAAATTGTGGATTCCTTGTGATGTATTAGGTGCTGAAACCATCTTTTGAGAACTGTAGTCTGAATTGTTAATGTTTTTTTCCCATGTATATATCTTGTTTTAGTGTCCATCATTTTTACCTTTTTTTTGATAAACCTTGACAATAATGCAGTCCTTTTTTTGATAAACCTTTATAATAATCTCTAGTTTGAAGGGTTCATTCTACGTCTCAATTTGAAGGAGAAAACGCTGGAAGTGGTTCGTGAAATCAAGAATGAGTTACAACAATTTCATACAGCTTTCACCTTTGTTATTCCTTACGAACTGCCGATATGGTCAATCAAAAAACTGGATGTTAATTAAGGATACTGCATGCTCCCTTCAACCGTGAAGACCTGAAAAAACATTATACATAAGAAGAGATATAGAGAACAGTAACATAATATTTTTTCAGGTCTTCACATATGAAGAGGAGCATGCAGTATCTTAAATTAACATCAGGTATTTTGATTGGCGATATCAGTTTTTCGTAAGGAATAACAGAGGCGAAAGCCATATGCAATTTCACGAACCACTTCCAGCGTTTTCTCCTCCAAATCGAGACTTAGAATGAACCCTTTCAAACATGAAGTACACAATCTGAGCCTTGGCATGGTGCAGCGCCTAGAAAGTGATCCTGGCAAGGGATGCCCATCTGTAAATTCATTATTTCTTGATATGCATGGAAGACATGTGGGTGGCTGGCAACCATGGCGGAGAGATTGCTGACTGCAGGGTCAACCATGGCGCCACGTTGTGGCTGTGTTTTGCCCAATCTTGCTTTTCTACTCCCAGACAGTAACTTTCATGTTGGAAAATATGGGAGACATTATAAATGAGTCTACCATATATACTTGATTTACATCGATCATTTTTCGAATCTACAAAATTTCATGTGTACCTGATGACAAATATATTGACAAAAATGTAAATGAAGATTGTAACGAGAAGTACTAGATGCAAATATATAAACACACGGAATTATAAAGTTTAACTCATTTAATCTGAGTTCTCATGATCAATCAGAAGAAAATTACGAAAGATCATTGCCTAAAAAAATTACTTGTTTTTTCGTTTTTTTTAAAAACTTTCGTTTGATCGACTTGATAAAGAAAAATGTGCTCCGTCTGGACGTTCTTGTCGAGAAAGAGGATGACGCCGATGTGGGTATCGGCAAGGAGGAGCTTCTGCTGACGGGCGTCGAGGGTCATGGAGCGGAGATAGTCGAGGAGAAGGGAGGAGAGGGAGTGCTCGTATTTATGGCGGCGGCAGGGGATGGCCTCCAGTTGGGAGATGTCGAGGGTGCGGGTGGAGGACAGGGCGGGGTCGACCTGGTGGTATGGGAAGCCGCACGAGATGCAGGAGCAGGGGTGGTCACGGTGGTGGCTGATGTCGAAAGGAGGGGAAGGTGATGGTGCTGTACCACCTCTTGGACACGCAGAGGAATTGGCATAGGTCATCCACCGGCAAGCGGAAGAGGATCAAGCTGGCAATGTCATCGCCCGCATGCATGGATGCATGATGAGCATGGGCTTCATACCACTCCAAATCCTCCCGAGGCCATATGTAGCCTACAGAGACTTCTCTGACAAATGTACGCGTCTGGATGCCGATATCCGTGACCAAGGTCAGAATATGACCCGGCTAAGTCTAATTTGATACCGTTCTTTGTACACATATTTCATATGACACGGAGCATATTATTAATTTTTTTTAAAAAAGAGAGAGTAATGATGGAGGGTTTATCTAAATAGCCCATCAATGATTAAACATTTACAATGTGGTTAAAATAGATAAAAATTATATATCATAAATCCAACTTTATTAAGTTGATTAAAAACTATGTTATCCAAAATATTTTCTCATTCACAAAATATATAATATTAAAAGAGGTTGAGTTTGGTGTGCTGCAGCACAGCCAAGTTGGCTATGCTTGAATTTTGATCTGACCGTTCAAAACACATCTGACGGTCAGAAAAAAGCTTACTGCTTTGCATTCCGAAGACGTGTTGTGATCCGACTTCATCCCTGCCAGCCGAGCTCACCGCCGACAACCTCCTCACAGTCCTCCACATGACACCTCCCGGCGTCGGCTCATACCTCGTCGATGTGGATGAAGAGGAGGACCGATTTCTAGGAGTTCCTCCACGAGTTCGACGACCAGGAGCACGACGAGGCAAATATAATAGTTTGGAATAGCTGAGATGGAGGAGGCACAGGCAAATTCCAGATCTCCATCCCCTTCGCCGCTCCGCCGCCTCACCCCGCGTCCAGGTTTTGAGCTGGAGTCGTGGCCCGCCGGCCCGCCGTCTAGGTTTTGAAGACGGGATGTTGATTCTACTGGAAATAGAGAGCGTTCAACGCATTGTAGGCATGCTCAAATCTACGCTATGATCATTTACTCCGGGAATTGATTTTGTTTTCAATCAGGTGAATGATGTGGTGCCATTGCTGCATTTGTGTTTAATATGTTTCTGGTGCTTACTACTACAATTTATGCAGACGAACTGTTTGTCAGTTTTCATCTGCATTGAATCTAGGATGTTGATTTTGCTCAAAATTGATAACATTAAACCCTTTTAAAAATTGATAGCATGCAATGGATTAAATAGGCATGGTGTTCTGCGTAGCTTTAAGTTGTAAACAGTAGTCAAATCAGTGCGAATTGCCTGTACAGTGTGCTTGAAATTGAAGGAAAATATTGGTGAGGTACTACTGAAAATCTTTTCAGTACTTATCTGTGCTTATTTAAAATTTTCTTAGCGGTGTGATTGTGCATTTTTCTTTGTAGCCATACGGCTTGGACTTCCATTTGTTCCACCTTTTCTTGGGCAGGGTGGTACCCTTGAGGAAATGGTTCATGGAGTTAATTTTGCTTCTGCTGCAGCTGGGATTATTTTTTCCAGTGGATCTGATCTGGTAATTCGATGAATAATTTTTCTAGTTGAAATCAAGTGACCCAAATCCATTTGTGGTTGTTATGTTTTCCTTCATACATTGATTGTTTGTTTTCCTTTTGTTCATCAGTTAATTTTGCTTCTGCTGCATCGATTGTTTGTTTTCCTTCATACATTTGTGGTTGTTATGTCCACCCTATTTAGTCTTTTTCAAAATACTCCAGTGACAAAATTTAACAGAAGTGAAATTCTTCTTTGACAAGAGAAAAGTACTCCGACTGGCTAATTCGTGACTTCTGTTTGCATGTAACAGAATCAGCGTAGATCGACGGTAAGATCCTAGTGGATCCAATTCTGGTGGGTAATTTAGATTTTGGGATTCCTTGGCTCTATGCTGCTGCCAAGAAGGGTTTGAAAGCTTCTGTCTCAGAAGTTCCTTGGTCTGAGAGTGGTGTCTACTCCCAATGCCAAGCCAATGTTGGATCCACTATTTAGTAATGTAAGTACTGACCATGACAAGAAGCTACGTACCCTGGTGATGCAAGAAACAATTGTTTTGATACATTTCACAATGACAAGAAGCTAGGTACTGACAATGACAAGAGTTGTGGCTTACTTTAGTTCCATCACTACTGATTTGCAGCTATGTTTTCATTTGCAACTTGATACAGTTTTAGGTTCTGAAATGTGTTGTCTATATGAAATGAGGCATGTTGTGATGTTTGCAACATGAAATTTCTATCTGAGATGTAATGGAGTTTTGATATATTTTATAATTTCCCCTCTTGGTTCATTTTTGAATGTGTTGTTTATTTGACATGAAAGCTTTAGAATGGCATTAACTTTTTTTACAATGACTTGAGCAGTTGTAGATCTTTAGCTCTAAATTGGCACAGCACACTCAAAAATTTTTGAGGGATGGTGGTTCGAATCCATCAAGATCCTATGTAGTCAATATTTGATAAAAATTTGAAATGTTATAATTATGTAAATAGACAAAAATAGGTATGATATATCATGGTTATGTTCCAAGTGACATATATATGATATTAAAATAAATATTAATAGACAAAATTTGTCGTCATTTAATAACATTACAGAAGATTACATTCCACAATATACACGGAAAAGACAAATAATGTTTCCTGGCATCTACAACCATACTTTATATAAGCCCAAAAAATCCTATTGCATGAGATTATTGTTACAGTTGCTATGAGCATTTTTACATGTTGTAGAATAATGACATCTTTTATTACAAAGATTACACATCCGTTTTTTTTGTTTGAGCTTGAGTAATTTCGTATCCAGCCTTCGATCTTTGACAATTTTTATGACGACCTTTAGTACGCAACTGAGAGGGGTCACGTACTACTATTTGGGGAATATGTTCCATTAAAGTTGTAACTTGTCTGTAGTCTCAATGAAGAGGAACTCCCAATCGTATCCAGTTTTTTAACCAAATTTTCTAAAAGTGGTAATGCAAAATGATATCGTTTATCTAAACTTGTTCCAAAATCTTGCAATTGTATAGTCATATTCCTTATTTGAAGAAGCCAAACTGGGTCCAACTTTCAAATCTGTTTTAACTAGTTTATTCTTTTTCTGGAAGCAAGTATACAGAAAAGTTCAAACATCATATTTGTAGACGGAACAAATTTTCTGTGTGACAGGCAGATTAAAAAAACCTTTGGTTGAAGCCCTCCACCACCTAATCTTAGAGGAACTGTCTTCTCAGCGTGTTGAGACTGCTGGATTGTGCTGGAACCTGAAGAACTTGAAGCAACGTTTTCTGAAGGCAGAAAATTAGAGATACTCAAAGACACAGGATCAACAAGATTCACCACAACAGTACTAGAAGGTTGCTCCATGTCTGATATTGATATGGGATCATCATCATGAAGAGGTTGCTGACCACTAAATTCAATCCATTACGAGCAAATACAATCAGCACCATCTAAAGACATAAAACTTTGCCATCAGGTAATCAAATTGAAATGTTGCTTACCAACTTCACTTACAGAAGCGTAACAGAGGAAGCGGCTATGGTGAAACAGAGAGAACAAAGGAAGCGCGAAACAGAGAACAGTGGTCGGCGGCGTCGAAAAAGCTACAGCTTTGATTGAGTGATGGCAACGGTGGACTCGCATGAAAATGCTTTTTATTGTTGAAGAGTGACGTCTTATATCGTGTATCAGATGAACTCCTCGATGAAAATGCTCTTCTCATTGTTCTAAATATTACATTATACCATCCTGTTGAATATACAGCATATACCGTTTTTAAAATTTGATACGATTTAAAGTTTCTGATCTATTTTAATCGGTACTTGATCTTTTAATATACGTTTTTTTACAAAATACATTTTTTGTTAAAAAAATTAGTATTTACATTGGTATTTAATAAAATATTAATGATAAAATATATTTTTAATATTTATGAAATAGTTTATTTATAATTTTAGAATATTATTTAACTCAAACTATTCTACCTGTGAATGGCTCCCTCCTCCATTGACTCTTGAGCTTGATCATGCACAGGAGGAGGGTATATCTCTAATCGACTTTCTATTATTTAAATTCTAATACACTTAGATCAACCTTGTGCATTAAATTATGTTTCTTACTCTTTCAAATTATAGCAAAAGCGATTAAGAAAAGAAAGAAAAAACTAAACAAATGGAAATTGTAAAAAAGTATAAACGTACGTTGATAACTTGCTGGGATATGAATCTTCTCAATACAATCTCATTTTACATTTACGGTTTTTTTAACGTATTGTTTACATTAAAAAAATAATTATTTAATAAATAAGACTTCATAAAAGTGATTCACGTCAAAAAAATTCCACATTTACCCACGCCAAATTAAAAAACATAGTCTAAACACTATCTAGACTCAACTAAAAAAAACCAAAAATAAAACTTGAAATGACATAGTGTCCAACCGAGTAGTGTCAATTAACAAGGGAAACTAAGATCATGGCTCAAGCGTTGATTAACAAGGGAAACTATGGTCATGGTTTGTAAATACAATTTACCGATTAATAAACTCATATTCCAAATTAAATGAAACAAAAATGGTAAAAGCTTTGTTAACTATATAAGAAAAATTGTCAAAACTTAATTAATTTAACCGAACCAACTTTAAAGTAAATGATAACACCAACAAAATTTGCCATAACTTATTTGCCAATCTAACTAAATATTATTTAATTATTTTATATATAACTATAAAACTCATTCCTATTTCAACATTAATTTTGAAGCTTTTAATTATCGAAGCATAAATTTGATAATTTACATATATTTGCCTATTTATTTTTAATTTCGTAATTTGAAATACTATATTAATATAGTTTGGATGATTCAAATATTATATATTTTGTGAATGAGAAAATATTTTGGATAACATGGTTTTTAATCAGTTTAATAAAGTTGGATATATGATATTTTAACCACATTTTAAATGTTTAATCATTGTAGGGCTATTTATGGTGGATGGCTACTCGGTTGTATCTATCTCAAGCTTTAGATAAACCCTCCTTCATCCTAACTCTCTCCTTTTTAAAAAAAAATTAATAATATGCCGCGTGTCATATGAAATATGTGTACAAAGAACGGTTTCAAATTAGACTTAAACGGGTCATAATCTGACCTTGGTCACGGACATCGGGCATCCAGACTCGTCCATTTGTAAGAGAAGTCTCGCTGGGCTACAGATGGCCTCGAGAGGATTTGGAGTGGTTTAAAGCCCATCATGCATGCATGCATGTCGCCTCTTCCTCACACATTCTAACTCTCAACTCCTCCACCAGCCTACCTTCCTTCTCCCCATGGCCAACCCAGCCAGCGAGGACCGGCTCTTCGCGCTCGGCGACGACATCGCCAGCTTGATCCTCCTCCGCTTGCCGGTGGATGACCTATGCCGATCCCTCTGCGTGTCCAAGAGGTGGCACAGCACCATTTCCTCCCCCTCCTTCAACACCCACCACCACCGCGACCACCCCTCCTCCTGCATCTCGTGCGGCTTCCTGTACCACCTCGTCGACCCCGCCCAGTCCTCCACCCTCGACATCTCCCAACTGGAGGCCATCCCCTGCCGTCGCCATGAATACGAGCACTCCCTCCCCTCCCTTCTCCTCGACCGTCTCCGCTTAATGACCCTCGACGCCAGTCAGCAGCAGCTCCTCCTTGCCGATACCCATATCCGCGTCGTCCTCTTTCTCGAAATGGAAGTCCAGCCTGAGCACTACCTCCTCTAGAATCCACTCACGCAGCAGCAGGTCTCCCTCCCACGCCCTCCACCCTCTAACTACCCCTACCGCATCGTCACGCTTTCTATACTCGACGGGGCCAGCTTCCTACTAGTGGCGTTGCATTGGCAGAGAACTACGCCCTCAGTTGAGATCCGAGCCTTCTACTCCGATACCGGCGAGTGGACGACAACCTCTCTCTCCACCGGAGTCTTGTTCCCGACGGGGGTAAGCTCCCCGACGCTCATCGGGGAGACCCTCTATTGGGTTGATGACGAGGGGGAAGTCTCTGCTTTTCAGTCCAGGCTGGGCAGGTTCTTCAAGTTGCCCTTGCCGGATATGGTGACCGCAGATTGCATGCTCTATAACGGCCGGCTATTGCCTTCAGCCGGGAAGCTTTACTACGTCTATTTCGACCAACTGCGGTGCCTACACTTCGACCTAATATCTTGGGTTCTTGTTATATTATATGTAGTTCATGCATATTTGACTTGAAAGTTTTTAGTTACAATATTAAGGGATTTCAGCTTCATACGTTTAATCAATCACTCATAGATATATAACCAAAAGATATAAATTAATAATATGATTATGCATTTAATATTTCGTGCAGAGTAGTAAGAAATTATCAACTGCGTTACTTGCTTTACTTTGTTGTAAAAGATATAGTGTAGCTCGTTTTGGTACTTGTTTTACTTCGTTGTGAACGATATATGCTTACTTTTACTTGAGAGACTAGATTTTAGTCGATTTTCGGATAATTATTTTTCTCTATCAAGTTGATCAAAAGAAAACTTTTAAAAAAAACGAAAAAACAATTAATTTTTTAGGCAAAGATCTTTTGTAATTTTCTTTGATTGATCATGAAATCTCAGATTAAATGAACTTTATAATTCTATGTGTTTACATATTTGCGTCTAGTACTCCTTGTTACAATCTTTATCTACTTTTTTGTCAATAATTGTCGTCAGGTACGCATGAAATTTTGTAGATTCGAAAAATGATCAATTTAAATCAAATATATATGGTAGATTCATTAATAACGTCTCTAATATTTGCCAACAGGAAAGTTACTGTCTGGGAGTATAAAAGCCGAACCGGGCAAAACACAGCCGGCAACGAGGTGCCATGGTTGACCCGGCACGTCGGCAATCTCTCCTACATGGTGGCCGGCCACCCACATGTCTTCCATGCATATCAAGAAATAATGAATTTGCAGACGGGCATCCCCGGCCATGATCGCTTCCTACCCTTGGCGCTGCACCATGCCAAGGCTCAGATTGTGTACTTCAAGTTTGAAGGGCTCATTCTACGTCTCGATTTGGAGGAGAAAATGCTGGAAGCTGTTTGTGAAATCGAGAATGAGTTACCTCAATTCCATACAGCTTTAGCCTATGTTATTCCTTACGAACAACCAATATCGCCAATCAAAATACCAAATGTTAATTAAGGATACTGCATGCTCCTCTTCATAGATCTGAAAAGACATTATGTTATAGCTTGTTATATGAGTCAATTACATAAGACCCAAGTAGCTCAATCTGAATAATTAAGTTCCTTTCTTTCTGAAGCTTGCCATGTAATTCGAACTTGTAGACAACGTATTATATGATCGGTGTCGGAACTACATCTCATTGCATGATTGGGTAATTATAGTTCGTATATCATTTGAGAGAGACTACTTTGTTAATTAGCCTTTCTGCTCAGTACACTCTTTAATAGATTTCCCCGGCTCCTTGCTAGGCTTCACTTCTCTCTTCATAGAAAGAGGCAGAAGAAGCAGAAATCTTTCTACAGTGAGTTGACGAAGCAACAAAACTAAGCCAAAATTGCTTAATATATAAAAAAATGGAAGAAGACTAAAAGAAAGCAGACGATTCGCCAAAATATCGGGAAGATGACCATCCGCCTCCTTCCTTTAGACTACTAGGTGTGTGAAATGAGTCGTCGGATGAAAAAGGCACATAGCTGACATCAACGTGAAGTGCAGCCCTTAATATATATAGAGTAGGCATCACTTATTCTTTTTTGAAGCGGGCGAAAATTCAGAAGCTGCAAACTCCTAAACTCTGAGCTATAGAACTCAAAGTCAGGAAATCCTTTTTATTTCATAGGAGATCCTGGTCCTTTATTTATAGTTATTTTATTAACCAGCCCAGCATATCGGAGCATGCAGTATCCTTAATTAACATCTGGTATTTTGATTGACGGCTGTTCGTCAGGAATAACATAGGTGAAAGCTGTGTGGAATTGTTGTAACTCATTCTCAATTTCACGAACCACTTCCAGCGTTTCTCCTTGATCAAACTTGGAGTATGTAACAAGTAAAGTTATATTTTTTACGTTCAATCAAGGAAAATCTAATTTCATTTATATGCCCCACTTTTGGAAGCATGGAGAGAAGCAAACATAAATTTTTGCATATATTCGAAAGCAAAGTCAGGTGTTAAAAGGGCTTTCCTATCTGAAAAAAAAAACACAAAAACTAGTTACAACAGTTCTAATAAAACAAGTTCCAAAACAAGACTCATAAGCCATTAAACTTACAATGAAATGAAAAGCACTGACTGTGCACAACATAACACAATCCACGAAATCCTGACTGACAAATGATGATTGGGAATCAAAAGCTATACCTGAGTGTTGGACGGTAAAAAAGGCATATCAGACTTCCCTGGATGCAAAGAAAAGTTAGCTAAGAAGCTTTATGCAAATGAAAAATGAAAATTACATACAATTGAAAACTCAAATGAAAATTACATCCTGACTGGCAAATGTTAATCAACCCGGAAACCAATGAAGTCAATTCCATCCATGGCCTTCACCACGGCAAAAAATTCATTAGATTTGAAAAAACATCATAACTGCAACTTAAGAGTCCCAGATTTCATGACACCTTCACAAGCTTTCAAGCAATTGTACTGGATCCACAGCCCTGGCATCATCACTTTGTGATAAAGATGAAGCAGCAATCCCTACTTGAAGAAGATAAGTGTCATCGTACACAACAACCAGTGATCTACAACATGTAGCATTAGATAGAGAACCCCAGAACCTGAAAAGAAACAAAGGAAATCAACTTAAGTATCAAAGTTCGTGCTTGGTGCATGGCTCTAGAAACTATGGACGAAGAAAATCGTACAATACAGTCAGTGGTAAAGGACTGCATTACTGTCAAGGTTTATCATAAAAAGGTGAAAATGATGGACACTAAAGCAAGATGTAAACAGGAAAAAAAACATTAACATTTCAGAATATACATTGGCAAGTCAAACGACTTCAGCAAAATCGAACTTCAAACTGCGGTTCTCAAAAGATGGTTCCAGCACCTAATACATCACAAGGAATCCAAAATTTATTAGAAAGGAACAAGCATTTATAGCAAATGTACGCGGTACCACAGCAACTCAGTTGTTAAACGCTCTGAGATGTGAGAACTAATTATCAAGCATTCAACACCTTCAGAAGTAACTTACAGAAAAAGCTAAAAGGACTAGACATTAGGTATAATTAGTAATGCAGGAAGAGAAAACGTAGCAAAGAGTTAGTTGTCTCACCGGAGCTTTATATTTTGGACGGATTGATAACCATACAAGTCCATTGAGAATGCATGCAACTGCCAATGCTAGGGTCAATATGTCTGCCCTTGACTGTGAAAATAATACCTGATAGTTCACGTTTTTTTAGGAACAGTACTACCGGAAAAGCTTAATGCAAAGCATAAACTCGTGAATACGCGAAATTAATATTTAAATATTTAGTAAGGAAAGCTAAAATAAAGATAATATGGAAATCCAATACCAACAGAAAAAGAGTAAACAAAAAGGCAAATAATTGTTTCAAACAAACAGCACTTCGTAATGTTAGGTATAGCACACTCACATTGTAATAACGTATATGACAAGTTCGCTAAAAATATAACGCAAATTCGGCAAGTCATGAGCCATAATTAATTAAGGTCACCAGTCTAGATTAGGTGAGTTTGGAGATCACTCGTATGAGTGATAAATAAGTAAAAGACGATTTCTTCATTCTTTCATTTTTTGCTGTCTAAAATAATAAATTACATTATATTAATAAACTATTCGACTTCTTTTAATCATTTAATAATCTAAAGAGTTACATCCAATATGTAGACTCTTAGACTTTTAAAACGGAGAGTTACATTGAAGATATAAAAGACCCAACTTAAGGAGTTATATTTGAACGTTAAAAGACCCAAAGTTATATTGAACATTTAGAAGAAGGCCTAATTAAATGTAACATAATGAATTATTGTAGAATTTTTATAATTTAACGTTAATAACAAAACTTTATTATTTTTATATCAAATCATCAAGTAAATAAAATTGAATAACGGAAGTGTACCTGAATCCATAAAAACATTTTGATTCTTTATCACCTTAGGTTTTGATCTTAATAGTTTTGAAAACCAAAGTTTGTAGACAATGGGATACGAGAACAAAAATTACTTATGAATTTAGGGACAATAACCTCTTTATTTATAACCTTAGTTTGATAATTTTAATTTTACCCATCACAAAAAAGAAATTACGAAGATTGTATCTACACATTGAATTCCACATCTTTATTTATGGTATTTATATATTGAATTCTACACCTTAATTTATGGCCCATAATTCTTAACTTTAATAGATCAATTTAATTTAGGTTAACCTTAGACAATAGCATATGATATAATTCTTAATTTATGTATATATTTATATCCAACATTTAACAATTATAATAATAGTCTAAAAGTATATACTTTACACAACTTTGTAAATACTTTGTTTATTATTTATCTTAGTCTACAAATATAAAGGGGAGATGAAGGGCATCAACAATTTAAAATTTTTTCATTTGCAATTACATGATTCATGCCCTCAACAAACTTTTAGGAAGAAATTTTTTTTCCCTCTAAAGAAACATAAAATTGAATCCTAAAAGAAAATAAGGTTTGGCCCCTTATCAATCACTTAATAAAGCCTAAAAAGTGCCTCAAATTCTTATAGACTTATACACAGATGTTTTCCTAAGGATGAGCGCAAGTCTCATTACCCTTGTGCCATAGAAGCCAAAAATGCAAAGCAGAAAATCCATCAACCCATAAAAAGGTCAAAATTCTTAGCAGTACATGTAAAATCAAATGCCTTTTCGATATTTCCAAGCATGAGCATAAGTACGTAAACTAACAGTGATGTTCGTTAGCAAGTTTACCAACAAATTATCCATACAAAATAAAATAAAATAAAATCTGAAAGAAAGAAAGAATGAAACCTGCTAGCATTGGATACGGGGGCAATGCCGGAAATGGCACGGTTAACAAGAACAACAAGGGGGGAGATGCCACCAACCCAGATGGTGCATCTGCCGAACACCTTCATCATTCTGCAGCACCCACTCGGCCACACATTCCGCCTTAGGAGTGGGCACTTTATAAGCATCGCTCTTCCTCTCCTATAAAAAAAACCAAAGACAAAATTTAACATACATAGAAGCAGTAAGACTGCATAGCAAACTATGCATGAAACAAAAAAACCTATGGCGAAGAAGATGAAGAAGCTTTGACGGAGAGAGGTGGAGGAAGGCGATGAGGGGATGGGAAGAGACCAAGTTGAAGGAGGGAAGGGAAGGGTCGAGAATCTCATGGCGGGACGGAGAAGAAGATCAAACACTAGCGGGACGCCCTTGCCCCCCACTCCGTCCACCTTGCTCCCCCGCCACGTACGACCCTCTAGCCCGCTCCCCCTTGACCCCGGCCACGGGAGGTGGGACAACAGGGTCAAGTGGAGCGGGCCGAAGGGGCATTCTCGGCGGGGTGGAGACAATTTTTTTTTACTATTGGCAGCCCTGTTCGGCCACCCCGCGGCCAGATTTGACCATGACCGGATGTTGTCAGTGACAGTCAGATCTGGCCACGGCGGGCCACCCTCGGACGACACATCCGCCAGAGGTGGTTTTTTTTTGAAAATAAGATGCCCATATAAAAGCCCGAAGCAGAAAACATTTTCTACTTCATGCTCAACCCTTCTTTCTACATAAAATATAAAAAAAATGATAAATATTATTTCATTATAATGATAGTTTACATGACAATACAATCTTTTTGTTTCCAAAAATAAATTATTTAGCATAGAATTGAATTTAAATTAAACTATTTAAACTTTTATAATTAATTTTATATCAGGTTATCTAAAAATATATTTATATAAATAATAATTGAGCTTTTAACACCCCATTCTGGTTCACCTAAGAATTGAATCAACACTTTTATAATCAAGACGAGTTATGTCTAAATCAATTAATTTGTAAAATTTAAATAATAAACGGATCAAAAAATCCTTTTAGTGTTTCGAAAATGAAAGACATTACTAAATATACTTGAAAAAACATCAAAATATAATATCATAAAAGAAAGCAACGGGTTCTTGAGCACAACTATGTGTAACATCTATGTATCATTCCACCAAAGTCAACCCAACACAGGAATACAAGACCTATATATATAATAAAAAAAACGTCACTACCAGGTGCTACTAGTCCAGAAAATAACTAGTATAAAATGACAAGTAGAATATAGTATTCCATGAAGAAGAAAAACCATATATAATCTAACCAAACACACATAAGAAATAATAGGAATACTATTTTTTTTTCTTACGTCCATTTCTTTATATTTCTTTCATATCTATCAAACCAAACAAGTGAAGGGTAGAATAAGAAAGAAATAAAAAACCACTTGTTTAATCCACTTTAAGAGTGCGATTTGGGTTGTCTGATTACAAAAACAGTTCAAATTAGATCTCACCAAAATAAAAGGAAAAAAAAAACCATCTATCCACATCCCTTACCACCATCAACAATGGCTTTTCCAGTCGTGTGTGGTCGGATCCAACTGGTAAGAGCCAGATCCAACTGGTAAGAGCCAGATCCAACCACATGTGCCCTGATGTGGCTATTGAGCGCCCAAAGGTCCATGGGAGGTTAAAAATAAAAATTTCTTGTCAGCGGCTATTAGAACAACCAAATTTGGCGAGGTGCAGCTGGACCTAGTAAGGGTCATCAAATCACTCGATCTGGCTACCGACAGTCAAAACGGATTTGTGGAAGGTGTAACCAAAATGGATTTTTTATCTAAAATTTGGGCACTGCTGTAAGTCCAACCTATGCAACTATATTTGCACACCACCCCATTGGACCGCAGAGGGGGTGGCCATATTTGGACGTACTTGGTTGGATTTGTCGACGGTGGCTAGAATAATTGTATATTTTTTATTTTTTTTTATTTTCTCTGAGCCATGCTTATAATTAAAAAGATTAGATGGGGCTTAGAAATATCTTTAGCTTATGCTGTCTTCAAGAAAATAATTGGTAAGAATTTAAGGCATTTATTTTACCCTTAAAATTACAGAGAAAGATACTTTTTTTTAACTATCATAAATTATTAAAATTGTTAAATTTCATGACACACACATATATGTAGGGCTACTAATTGAGCGAGCCGGCTCATGAGCATTTGGCGTTTGGCTCAATTCGACTCAACTCGAAACTCGATATTTAAATGCTCGAACTCGAACTCGACTCGAATTCGAATCCTACGAGTTGAGCTTGAGCAATGTCGTGTTCGACTCGACTTGACTCGATTATAACTCGAACTCGATTTGATAAAATAATATAATAGTATAGTTTTTATATTCTATATATATTGATATACTAATAAATTTAATTATAACTAGTTATATTTTTTTATCTACAATAGACTACAAAAAAGGTGAGATAATTGAGATGGTAGGTATTCAAGCCCTTGGGTTCAAATTATACCACATATTTTTAATTTAGTTACTACTTTTAATCGAGCTCACGAACGAGCTAGCTTCGAGCTTGAAAAAGTTAAACAGTTTAAGTTATTCGAGTTCGAGTCAAGGTCGAGCATGTATGTTCAAAACTCATTTCGATCTCGAGTCTAGTTCGAACGAAGTTCGAACTATTCGAGCCGAGCTTGAACACAAGTCGAGCTCGGCTCCCTCGATCAATTAACACCCCTACATACATGATTAGTATCCTTATTTATAAAATTTAATTTAGAATTAAGAGCAATAATCAAATGTAAAAAAAACTGAGTAACAAACGTTGCAGAAAGGGGGCGCTCTCGCCGCTGCTGGGGGAGATGGGGAGGCTAATCGCCGCCCTTCGACTCATCTCCTTTGATCTCCGCAGCCACCTTTTCTCCTTGCCGCCGCATCCCCTTCTCATAAAATGTCACAATCTTTCCGCCAATTCCATGCCTTTGCCCGCCGCCAGGGATGGAAGCTTCGTGGATCACCGGCGTGAGGAGGAAATCATTAGATGCGTACCCGTCAAGGGCATACTTCCTATCAACCAGGTCTGCTTCGCCTCTCTTCCATCGTTTCTTTCTTTCTTTTTCTTATTCTTTCTCATATTGCTTCGTCTTTACATTATATATATATATATATATATATATAATGT
>JAVDBV010069080.1:0-21821 GCA_032619315.1 Piper longum
ATATATATATATATATATGAAACACAATTTGCATAAATTGGGAAAACAAGGTCATAGAGAAACAACTTTATTTTCTATTACCATTATCTTCAATCTCTTTCCCTCAATATCTTCACTCCTTCATACCTAGGGAAATCATAAAACCAAATAGTTACAAATCCTGAGAAAATTATAAACATAATGAATTAATTCACATATATTCAAGGAAATGGTACTTTATCTATCTAGCATGCATTTTATTCATCATGCAAGGGCTATATACATGTACCTTTCCTCTTATGCAAATACATGCAACATGTGTATATACATTAATATTGACACACTACACTTTGTTTTTATAGTATAAATTTATAATTTATAATTAGGATTTACAGTTAAGAGTTTAGAAGTTAAAAAAGAACAAAAGAAAAAAGGAAAGTCACCTGCCCAACATCATTGCAGTTGCTTGAGGATTCGATCCAGGAGTAGCAAAGAAAGTCGAACTATCGACCACTAGCAGGCTATCGACACCGATCACTCGGTAATCCGAATCCACCACCTTCCTCACAAGGCTTCCTCCATGGTAATGCCACAAAGTTTGCTTGGTCTCATTGCAAAACCTCCTCAAGCTCACGGTGTCGGTTGTATTTGGCATTATGTTGAAATCATTTGAGTAGTAATCCCTAATTGGCCTGGTTCTTACAATCCTTTGAATAGTTCTTACACCATTCACACACCTATCCAAATCCACCTGGTTGCTAAAGTAGTTGAAGGTGACAATAGGTGTGTCATTGACATTTCTGGTGTTCAACCTGATGAGGCCAGTAGATAGGGGTCCTTTAACCTTGGAGACAATGGCAGCTCCGTTGAAGGTTTCATTAGGGAGCTGGTTGCAGACCATGGTCCTTGAAGAGCGACAAAACCCACTAGAAGATTCAATGTAGAATCCAGTAATAGAGTTTCCATCAACTTGGACCAGTGATTTTTCTATCTGTTTTTTAGTAACAGGGATGAAAATTCCTGCTGCAGGGTTGTCTGCGACATTCTTGCCAACATTTTCATTGTCTAGAACCAATGGGATTTGCAGCCTTTGGAGCTCAGAGGTGGAGCCAATGCCACTCAACAAAAGGAGTTGAGGGCTCCCAAGTGTACCTGATGAGAGGATGATGTCTCCCCTAGTGTTGGACAATATAGCCTGGTGCTGTACCCCATTCATGTCCTTGAACAGCACTCCAATAGCCCTAGGTTTTGCCCCTGCATTAAGGTAAAAGGGATTTGAGTCCCAAGTGTTTAAACTACGGAATACTATTACTGACAGAATAATACCAGTAGTGTCGAATAAGATTCTTTCGGCAGTTGCATGAATGAGAACCCGGAGATTGGCCGGATTGCCATACTGGAGCAGATCGGCGGCGGTGCTTCGAATGCCATTGTTGTCAAAGGTAGATCCACCCTCTTTGGTTCCAAACAAATCCTCGAAAGTGAATCCATTGAATGGAAGGACGCCTGCTCCGATAAGGCCATTTCTGAAGGCCTCTTGCCATGGTTTCAGCTGTGGCCTGTGCACTATTTTCTCCTCCACCCACTCATATGATCTCCTTACCAGCTCCAAGTCCCAACCAGCCCTTATTATGAAACTGCTCAATATCACAATGTTCAAGGCATATGACAAGAAGTATATGGTCAATATCTTATAAATCTTAACCAAGATAATTTGTCAGTGATCAGCTTAAGTTGTGCGTGACATGTTTTAAGAAATTTTCGAGCCTCTAAATATAAACAAATCTTAATTGAAAAACTTGGGACTAGGACTCGATTTGGCATATCATGGCGTGAAGACAATTGGACGTCGATTCCAAGATAACTCCAAGTCATTTATATAATTTTTTCAATTAAGTAAATGAATTTTTGTATAAAATAGCATGTATTGCACTTTGACACTTGAAATTGAAAAAACATGATTTATATTACTTCAAATTATTTATTTAGTTGAATATAAAGAAAATTAAAACTAAAATATTTTTTAACTATTCTTATTTTATTTAAGGAATTAGTCATAAAATCTATCACTAGAGAGTCATTGATAGAGTTTGATTAAGAAAATCATATGAGTGGAGTTGATATAATGTCCCTCAAAAGGTAGGTTAATCTTACATCTAATACTTAGCAAGATAAGATCTAATATATTAGTGTAGATGTGTTTAAAATCTCCTACTTCATTAATCAGTTTTGAAAAAATAACTAAGCACATTAGTTTGCACTAATTAGGTTGGGCCTTAACAGGTAGATATATCGAACCCACAACCATGTTAAATAAATAGTGGTATGTCAAAAAATAGAAATTCTAAGGATGAAATTATCTTAATATCTCGCAAAGGTTAAGTTAGTCATATATCTATCATTTCCGGGGGTAAGATTAAATATATTTGTAGAAATGTATTTAAGATCTTTAAATTTATTAATTATTTTGGAAGAGATGACTAAGCACATCAAGTTATACTAAATAGGTTGCACTTTTATAGTTGACTTGGAGAGTCTTTAGAGTTGTTGGTGTTTACACATATTCTGTTTTTCTTCAAGAGTCAGTTCTTACAACTTAAGATTTTCGCCTTTTGCTATTGGAGTATTTATTAGGTGAGAATTATACAAATTAAATTGTTCCAAGATCATTTGATATAATATTCTAGAAAAAGTGATAAAATTCTCTTTGAACAATCTCTTAGAATTTTCACATTAAGTATGAATTCAGCTTCACCCATGTCCTTCATTCCAAAATTGGAGGACAATTATTCTTTAATAGAAATTAGATATTCCTTGTTATTCGTGGTTAATAAAATATCATCGATGTAAAGAGATAGAATTATGAATCAAGTTTTTAAATGTTTGACATAAATACTGTAAAACTCGTCATCCAAGTCATAATTTTATACTTGTGAACTAGTCGTTTCAGCATCGGTTCGAGTCGAGTCAATTTCAGAACGTGTATGCTAAGCCTAGGCTAGCCATGTGTTATGAGTCATGAGGGTTATGTATACCAAAGTATATAATGATAACGTCAGTAAGGTAGGAACAGAATGAGTTATCAGAGTAAATAAGAATACACCCAATTTTTTTATTTTTAGTAGACCGTAGAATAAGATTTAGGTCATTATTTGCATTAGGACATGTTAGTTATTATTTTTGGGTGGGTTAGTAGACTTAAAACATGTCATTTGAGTTAGGCCTCGATTATTTTATTTTATCATATGTTATTATACTTTATTTTATATTTTTGGATTTATTTCGTATTATTTAATCAAGTTGGGAGCAAGTCATGTTTTAATTACAAAACTACCCCGTATGTATATTTCGCCCTGACTCTTTTCTCCCTCCCTATGTCACGACCTCCACCCTGACACTGTTGTCACCTCCGGCGCCGGCCGCATTGCCGCCGATCGTCATCACAAACTTCACTGCCACCCTCCCTCACCTCTCTTCCTCTCCCGACCACCAAATCCACTCGTGCCACCGCCCCGGGTTGGATTCTTCCGACCATCGTTGCTTTATAGCCAGCAGCGCTTCATCGCCACCAACCAGCCTCAGCCTCCCTCCCTCATTGTCATCGACGTTGTTCAAAGAGGATTCCCGCTTGTGGATGACCGAAAGGCGACACCTTCGTTGGTTCACCGGGAGTTCTTCCACTACATGATTCTCGGCCGCTGCCGACAACCGTCATCACCTCCGGCTAGGTACCCCTCGGCCTAGTCCGCTCCCTCCTCGACCTACCCCGACTGAGGTCAAGCTCGTTCATCTCCTCCCAGACAGCACCTCCTCGTCACCCTCCCCTCAGCCAAGCTAGGGCCAAACCATCATGCCCTAATCGGGTCTGACTTGTGTCGCCAGTGCTGCTGCCACAACTGGCTGTGCTGCCAGCCGTGACCCTACTGTGAAACTGCCTTCCTTCAGCCAAGAGACCACTCACCTCTCCTCGTCCATTACCCTACAGCTGAGTCTCCCTATAGGTGCCCTAGCCGGCCCTCTACATTTCCATCGGTGACTCACCTGTTGTCGTCGCCGGCCAGTCCCAGCCTTGGTCAGATCCTCTCCTCACGGCCAAGTGGTGCATGCCTAGTTCCAAACTTGGCCAAGTAGTTTATATGCCAACGGTCCGTCATCGGCACCGGCAATTAGGTATACATCTTAGATAATTTAGTTTGATGTCATTTCTTGATGGATTAAAGGAATGTGAATTATTATGACTATTAATGCTTTAATCAATTATGTGATGAAATTATAAATGCAACCTGAATTGAGATAAATATAACAAGTTATTGATGATAATTAGATGATAACGACATGATTGAGGTATAATTATGAACTCTAGGGTTCATTATTAAGGTAGATGTTAATTAATTGGTATTGATAACAATGAGGGGAGCATGATAGCTGATTGAATTAGATAACGGAGTGCAAATTAATTATCATGATTAGGATAGGTACATTATTGATCGTGGACCAGTTTATGATGATAAAATATAATGAAAGTGCATGTGAGCAAGTATATACATTAGAAATTATTCAATAGACCGAGTGGCATGTTTTGAATATGAATTGATGTTAACAGATAATTCAGATAATTAGGGAATCAACTAAGGATTGAACAACAATTAGACACCCTAGGGTGACACCTACCCAAGGGACGGGTGTTACTATATAAACTTAATTAACATGGTTAATTTTTCATGACTAGTAAAGAGGAACTAAAATAAAACCGGGCATGAGCAAGAATTTAGAATTCATGAAGCAATCAATAGTTGTTCATGAAGCAATCAATAGTTACTCATGAGTTATCAGGTTATGTAGTGACAATTGTGATTTTATAATTTATCCTATGGTGTGTTATTTTCTTGGAATGGTTGTGATCGTATGTCTTTATTCATTGTGTTTATACATCATATAGATAGAATGAGTATTAGTATTTAGTTTTGATGTGTAGGTGCGGAGTAGGAGCTCGCCGCCTAGGTGTGTGGCCTCACTTGGAGCTTCTACCAGGTTTATTTCTTTATTGTGACTTATTTTACTAATTGCAAGACAGGTTAAGTGGTGTTTTATTGAATCTCACTTAAGTCGGGTCATTTAGCCTATCATTGTCTTGATAAATAACCCTCAAAGATGAGATCCACTGCAAGTTTCCTTTGGGCCTATTATGTAAATCCCTCCCCAGGCCTACATATAATTTTATCAAATTTTCAGTAAGAAGAGAGATGGTGAAACCGATTTGCACATATCATAAGCGGGCGTACATGCCAGTCACAGTGGGCTCTGGATTAGTGAGAAGGATGTTCCATTCCTAAGGGATCCTGACAACTCCACGTTCTCTGTTTTCTCACACCCAGAGAAACATGGAGGTTTATGGGTATTGTTTAGTACAACGTACATCCAGACTTGTGGTTCAAAGGGTACTGAAGGCGAGTCACCTGAGAGTACTCGGCCTTAGTACTCAAGTCTAGGAGAAATATGGAGGGCAAGAGAGGTCTTAGGAGGTACTAATATTCTTGAGTGTGGGCCAAAAGAATGAGAAAATTCCAAGAGAGGCATCAGACCGATCAGTTAGTTCAGGATGCTACCGGGTGTGCAGCCTAGTGGTTTCCTCAGTAGATGCCCTGATGAGAGTTCACATAAGTTATAAATATATTTTTCTTTACATGAGAGTTAGCTCTCATGGCTAGTTTGATATAGTTATTTTTGAACCACTAACGTTTGTTACTGACGATTTTTATTATATATGTAGATGATGATAAGGAGATGGATGTGTCAACCTAGGCAAAGGAGCAATGAGGTCTTGTACACACACATCGGTCCGATTGTAGACTATCTATGGTTATCATATTTATATGTTGATAATGATATAAATGTTATGATGAAAACTATATGACGTTCATTATGAATAATGTTGTGCTGCTATGAATAGTAAGAAAAGATCTTGTGATTTTGCATGTGATTAGCAAGTGGCTCAATACCCAGTTTAGGAATAAAATATGAATGAGAATGAATAGATGAATCAAAACCCAGTTTAGGAATGTTAGTCATGCACTATAGGAAATGGTTGTGCCTATAGAATAATTTTTAATGTTGTGTTATATATACTATGCTTGACAGGGTGGTTCATTATTGTACTTTTATAGGACACTCTGCCCGTTTTATTTTAAAAATTTTACCCATTTTGTTGTGATTGATTTATAGATTGAATTGGTTGTCATGTCATTCACGTAGCATCCTTTTAGGGTTCCTTGCATCTTATGTATGCGTAACAATATTTATTATTCATCTTAAGACGCGAAGAGTAGATCCATTCCGATTAGATTTGGGCTAGTCAACTTAATCAGGTGAGCCGTAACAATCTAGTTCAGTTCGTGAGTGAGCTAGACTTGGGTTGTCACAATTTGGTATCAGAGCCACTATGAGTCAATTATTATGGAAGATACTATTATAGGTAATGTGTGTGCAAAAATTGCTCTCAGTCAACCTAAAAGTGTGTTTCTGTCAATTGTCTTTATATGTAGATTTTTCCCATCAGTTAGTTGCATAATAGTATGCTTAGAACTTGCTTAGAAATGTGTAGAGCAGGCCTTAGTTGAGCTGACAGGTCATTTCTATTGATTTTTATCATGATATCAAATTGGTTGCTGAATTAGATTTGAGTAGGCATGTTGAAATGCTAGTAGAGGTAGAGGGGGTATAAGATGGGTACTAGATCTAGATGTCGATAGATATTAGCATGGATTTGACATTCATATCATGATGGCCTTTGAGACCCACCTGTTCTTTCCGTTGCACAAGAGATTTAGATGAATTAGGGTGTCCACATATTCGGTCAGCTGAGGTCGAATTGGATGGTGACCAGGTGTCTATCTTTTGCATGTCACCATATCAGTCCTCCTTCCATGGCACATGGTGTACAATGTGGGATGAAGTTATAAGAAATGACATTAGTGAGGAGCTTGAAGTATGGAAACACTGGCAAAGTTGCCAATTATATGACTAGAACCATCGACTGTCTTAGATTGATCCATCAGGCATTGTTTGAGGTTTATTTTGAGAACTTTTGACCTTCAGATAGATCTTCATGGATGGAGTACATAGTTATGCCAATAGAGCTGATAGAGCACTTGAAGCACAGCTGGGACCTTCAGGAGATGATTTGGTTGGACCACTTCCAAGAGACAACATTGATGAGGATGAGTAGCTAGGAGGACCCACTTCCCCATAGCACATAGCCATCTTCTCCTTTCCCATTGAAGCATGATCATTCTAACAGTGCTTTTGGTTTCCTTTCACCACACAGAGGACTAGATGCACCGAGGATGAGCAGGACTATCATGGGTTGAGAAATTTGATGTCTGATTGGATTTCACATGAGGTGCTAGTGCTAGATTAGTGGTTGTTGGTTGAGAGCTAGTCAGTACTTGAAGAGATACTTCAGAGATCAATATGGGCTCAGCATTAGCTCACCATCATACGTATCAGCACCATGATCAAGATTTCTCTAAATGAGACATACATGGTTGGACAACCTGAACCGAGTTACAAGCAGTCACCTCTAAGGGACACACATGGAGGGACACATGCCAGAGACAGGAGTAGGTTCATGATACACATGATCAGGATCATACTCTCAACACTTGGCTAGCACTGTGGTTGTTTAAGTTACACAACCACAGTCTGTAATGCACAACCATCAACTGAGTGGAGCAGTTAATGTGGGTAGTCATAGCCAAGTAGTTGTTGCCTCACCTTATAGAAAGAAAGCTACTTGAGGGATTTCTTAGCCTTGCCCAATGACTGCATGTCACAACTTTCGGAGCCAAATAGGATCAGAGATTGAGGATATGGTATAGCTATAGTGGTATCATTAGAGCAGGGCAGGGTTAGAAGCATTGGGATTGCTTTGATGTGATGGCATAGGATAGACTTCACTAGCCATCTTGCATACCACTACCTTGACCTAACATTCTCGGGTCAAATGTGTATGACAAGATAGTGTTATCAAGCGGTGTTAACATATAGAGTTAATGACAGTTTCTAGAGGGATGCACAGAGATAGAGCTAGAGAACGTAGCAATATGATCTTCAAATGAGATGACTACAACTATTAGATTGTCCAATCACCATGACAGTACATTTAGGGTCTCGCAACCATGGTACACAAACCAGATGAACAGTAGATGATCATAACTGTAGGTAACCCTAGTCAGGGTGCAACTCAATTAGAGAGAGATGTCTGATTCTTAGTAGAGTTTTTCCATAGATAGAGGTTAGTGATGTTGACATAATTATGATGAAAACTATATGATGTTAATTATGAATAATGCCATGAGATATATATAGGTAGAAAAGATGTTGTGATTTTGCATGTGATTAGCAAGTGGGCCAAACCAAGTTTAGGAATGAAAATGTGAATGAGAATGAACAGATAGGTCAAGACCCAGTTCAGGAATGTTAGTCATTCAGTGTAGGATATAGTTGGGCGTATAGAAGATGTGATGTCGATTCAGATCTCTATTTATTTAAAATAGAAGATACAGAAACTAGCAACAATAAAATTCAACCAGTTCCAGAGGTTGAAGAGGAATTTAATTCTAATGGGAGTGAAAAAAATATTCAAAATTTTGAAGAAAAATACGTTGAAGTGATCATATTCCAATACCTCGACGTCGATTTGACATTGAAAATGAAGCTTTAATGTTTCAAGGGGAAATGAACATGGTTTAATCTATTGATGAAGATGAACCTAAAAATATCTAACAAGCACTCTCAAGTTCTACTAGTGATATGTGGGAAAAGGCAATAGAAGATGAGATGGAGTCAATGAAAATCAATAAAGTATCAACTTTAGTTGATTTTCTTCAAGAGCAAAAAGCAATCGATAACAAGTAGATTTCAATAATCAAAATAAAAGTCAATGGTAGAATTAAAAGATATAAAGCTCACTTAGTAGCTAAGAGTTATACTTAGCAAGAAGGAATCGATTATGAAGAGACTTTCTCTCCAGTTGTTTGATTCACTTCAATTTGACTTCTTTTAACTATTGTAGCACATTTTGATTTAGAATTACATCAAATGGACATTAAAACTAAAATTCTAAACGGTGAATTAAAACTGCATTTCTAAATGGTGAATTGGATGAATACATTTTTATGCAACAATCTACGGGATTTATTGAGAAAGGCCAAGAGAATAAAGTACGCAAATTACAGCGTTCTATTTATATTCTAAAACAGTCATCCAGACTATGGAATTTAAGATTCCACAATGCCATTATTTCATATAGTTTTACGATGATTGAGGAGGATTATTATATTTATGTCAAAAATTTAAAAACTTAATTTATAGTTCTATATCTTTATGTCGATGACATTTTTTTAATTAGGAATAACAAAGAGTATCTAATTTCTATTAAAGAATAGTTGTTCTCTAATTTTTAAATGAAGGACATGGGTGAAGCTGAATTCATACTTAATGTGAAAATTCAGATAGATTGTCGCAAGAGAATTTTATCTCTTTCTTAAGAATCTTATATCAATAAGATCTTGGAACAATTTAATATGCACAATTGTCACCCAATCGATACTTCAAAAGTAAAATGCGAAAATTTAAAATTGTACGAATTAACTTTTGAAGAAAAATAGAAAATGTATAATATCTCGTACCAATGTTATTGGAGACTTCATGTATGCAGCGATTTGCACGTACCCTAATATTGCTTCTACTCTCAGATTAGAAAGAAGATATTAACCCAACCCGGGTCTTGCTCATTGGAAAATTGTGAAGAGGATTTTGAGTCCTCAAATGAACTGCACATCATTCTCTCACTTATAGAGGTCATGATTTCCAACTAGTTGGCTATACTGATGTTCTCTGGGCTGGCGACATGGAGGAATGAAAATCCACTTTAGGATATATTTTTTTATTTAATGGAGAAGCAATCTCATGGGCCAGTAAGAAATAGACTTGTGTTGCAATATCAACAATGGAAGCAGAATATATAACTTCTGTTGATGCAATTTAGGAAGGTGTTTGGTTGAGTAGATTTTTACAACATTTGGGATTTGTCACCCTTTCTTCACAACCCGTGATAATATTTTTCAACAATCAAGCCACAATTGCTTTACAAAAGATCCCAAATATCATAGTAAAACCAAACACATTGATACCAAATATAATTTCATCAGAGACACTATTCATAAAAGTGAAATGAGTCTGAAATATATCTACACATCAAATGGTTGATAATCCTTTAACGAATCCAATTCCAAGAGATGTGTATTTTTCTCACATTAAGATGATGAGATTATTTTCTATGCAATTTTATTTTATATGTATTTTTGTAGACTCTAAGTGTCATTTCCTAATTTTTGGTCAATGATAATTACATTTCTCTTTTATATATATTACATCATAAATAGAGAAAAAACAATAAAACAACACCCATTGATGCCTCCCCTATTTTCCCCTTTTCATCTTCCTTTTCACTCATTTACCCAACACCTCTCCCTTCCCTTTCCAACAATGCCACCACCGCTGGCGACCTTGTTGTCAGTAGCACCATCGCCCTCCCTCCTCCATCTCCACCTTCTACTTTCCCCCTTGCCGACTGCTTCTCCTTTCCTTGGAGCACCACTGGCAGAGCACTGCCATCCCTGCCCATTCCTTGGCTGCTGACAAGCTTCCTTCCTCACCAAGCCCTTCCCCTCTTCCCCTTTTCTTCCTCTACCCTATTCGACCCCCTTCCTCCCTGCCGTCACTTGGTCGCCACCCCAATTTTTGGCTAGTCGCCCTGGCCAGACCTCCTAGACCTAGCCCTAGCGCCCTAGCCCTCCTTCTGGCCGACATATTTCCAGCCATAGCCACCACCCCTCGGAAACCGTCAGTCACCACGACCACCGTCGTTGTTGCCAATTTTATGCCGAATCACTGTGAGACACTTTTCGCTTCTCAAATTTTAAATTTATAATATGTTTTGATCATTATACATATCATCTATTATTTTTATGAGTTGTTCATATTTTTTATTAATATGTTAATTTTGAAATTTTTCATAATTATTTCTTGATTAATAAATTTCTTTAAGTAATTAAGAATTAATAATGATTAATAATAATTCAAATTATTTGATTATGAAATTAAATATGTTATGGATGATTTTTAAAATTGTGGAGTAGGTATTAATTTTATAATTGTATAAGTTAATTATCTAATTGACTAGAAAGTTAATTCAAAATGAGAATTGATATGAGATGATGATGTGTTTAGAAATTTGATGTAGTCACCTAATTAAAAGTAATGACGAGAAGGTCTTAAATTTTTTATTTGTTATTTAATTCATTTGTTGATTGTTTGATATTGATGTTATCATTTATAATATTCATGATGATAACAATTTCCATGCATCCATTTCATACATACATCACATAGTTAGCATGGACATTAGTGTGTAGTTTGATTGCGTAGGTGCGAAGTAGGACCTTGTCATTTAGGCGCAAGACCCTGCTTAGAGTTTATACAGAACCGTTAGGACTCGCCCTACTTTGTTGCTCTACTACGTTGTTGTTTTGTCTTACAACCATAAGACACGTTAAGTGGTTGTTTATCGCTTAACATGGGTATTTAAACATTATGTATTCCAGAATTAAGAACCCTTGAAGATGAGATCCCTTGTTTTATTTTTGAACTCAAATCCACATAAGTTGCCTTTGGGCCTATCTATATAATTCTCTTCCCAGTCATACAATAAATTTTTTATCAGATTTTCTTGTGAGCCAAAAGAAGGAGGAACCAATTGTAAAAATAGAGTTAGTATTTGCTGAAGCTTGTGCCAGTCGTTGTATGGCCACCAGGATCTAGGCCAATACAAGGACTGGCACAGGCTTTAGCAAGTATTAACTCTGTTGTTACAGGTGGTATCAAAGCCTCCTGGTTCCATGTTAGATGGTGAGCTGGATTAAGGACATTGGCTAGACTACCCACACTTGTCAAAGAAGGTATGGGTTGGGGCTAGCAACTAGCCAATTGTAGGTATTTCGGGGACAAATTTTTTTAATGTGAGTAGATTGTGGAATCTGTCAATTTAGTCCCACATCTAATACCTATTAGCATAAGATCATGTTTATAAGTGGGAATAAGCTATAAATCTTTAACTTGGTTAACCACTTTTGAAGAGATGACTTAACCCATTATGTTGCACTTTGGGCTGGGTCGTTATACCAACTTACGCATACCGTGAGAGGGTGCATGTGTGAGTCACAACTTTGTGTCTTGAGATTCTTCACACCCAGAGAGATGTGGAGGATACAGGTACTGTTGTGTAGATCACATTTCTGGACGTATGGTATCAAATGGTACTAAAGGCCACTACATGAGAATACTCGACGTTTATGCTCTAGGTTAGGAGAAATTTGGAGGTTTGGAAAGGGCTTATGATATGTACTTTTTCTGAGAGTAGGATTTTAAAATGAGAAAATGCCGAGAGAGGCATCTACACAGAGTGGCACAACACTAGTTCAGTTCAAGAGGCTATTTGGTCTATAACTAGATGGCTCCTTAATAGTTTTCCTTTTAGACAGTTGAGTAAAAGTATATGATGGATATCTTTTACACGAGAGTCATATCTCATTTTCTTGTTTGAATTTAGTTATTTCTTGATCAGTTACAATTGTTAGTAACATTTTTCTACTATTTCTGTAGGTGAGGAAGAGGAGAGTGATATGTCTATTATGTATACATACAAAAAATGGTGCGATATGTGTTTGGATTGTAATGTTTTTAGTCATAATGTATCATTTTATAATATAATATTTCAAGATAAAATGATAATAATATTTTGATATTGATATAGCAATTGAAAATAATATGATAAATAAGACAAATATAATGACTGTGGCATATGTCTTTGATATTGTTATAGTGAAAATTCTAATGTATTATGAAATGAATAATTTTGTATAGTATGATGTTTATACATACTTATATATTGCAGTTTTGAGAAGATGACCCCTTATTGCAATTTTAGGAGAAACTCTTTCTATTTTATTTTAAAATTTATCGTAATTTAAGTGATATGGGTGTGATCATTTGTCATAACATTTTATGCATGTATTAGTTGCACATTGTATAGACATTTTTCTATTTTGAGATACCAAGAGGGTCTAGGTCTTTTATGCTTAAGTTTGGATCGACCGACTTAATTGAAATAAGAGATAGTTCGGTCTACCATAACAACCAGTTTGGTTTGATAGTAAACTGGAATAGGTCATCAATAACTATTAAATCCATTTCATGTAAAAAAGTTGAGGAAATTATTGTGACAATGTCTTTTGCGATAACTTTAGAACTTCAGTAACACATTTGCAGCCATTGATATCCTGTTTTCTTATAATATCTGTAGTGAACTTGTTACTTATCATGGTTACCCACATATCTTTTGGCACAACAAAAAAAAGAAAAGAAATACGTAAATAATAAGACAACTTGGACATTGGTTTGTAATTTTGCCCTAAGGTTAGTCTTGACCAAATATTGATGGTATTCCCTTTTCTAGCAATGAATCTTTGCCAATCTATTATTTAAATTTGCATTAATATAATCTAACGTTAGCAGTAACAAGCGTTTACTAAACCTCAAGATATTCTCCTTTTTTTCTTAGTTTTTCACGTAATCCTCATGTTATTCAAATCCCTTTTTTCCCATGTAAAAGAGAAATTCTATTATCTTCATTCTTAGTTGGGAAAATGGCATTGAATGCCATGAGAATCACATGAAAAATAACACACGTCGTGGGATTCAAAGCCTTGCTTATGAAGAATACATTATGTTTAAATCACTATTGTAATATTAATTATTTAGAAAATTATTGACAAGGATTACGGATTACTTCACCGTCAATTAGTATGACTTCTCATTATCTAGTCTTAAAGGGTGGCTTTATCTAATATTAGGGTTGTAAGCAATGCGATTACGTTGCCGTTAATAGTAAATCAGTAAAACAACAACCAGAGAAGCTTTTGTTTCTACCATTTTTAAATGAATACAATGCGATTAAATTTATTATTTTTTTACCTTTCTTTAAATTTTAAGAAAAATACTTAATTATTTTATTTTAAATTAATTAAATGGTAAACCCGCCAACTACTTGGAGTCCTATCTCATATACATAACTTGTGCGCAATCACTATATAATTGTGATTTTTTTGTCTACTTTCCCCAATAATGTGCATGTACATCCAAAAAGGCAACATAATAAGTCTTCCTCTTTTCCAAGAGATGCCTTGTTTCAAGAAAATTTTAAAATACTAGACATTGGAAAAAGCTCATACCTTGTTTCGTGTACTCATCATATCCTTTCCACTTATAAACTTTATTTATTATGGACCTTACCATATGAAATATATACCTATATACTTAAATCTCTTTGTTATTAACCTTATGCCATGTGCTTGTTTATCAAGGGGCATGTATATATAGTTAAATAAACTGATTTTATGTGATCAATAAATATAGCTTCAAAATTAGCCTAATAGTTCCCAAAATATTAGCTCGTTCTTGTAGGAAATCATGGGTTTTATGCCATTTGAGGCAAGCTCAAATTTCTCATTTTTGTATGAGACCAATCTCTTAATTAGTGTGATTTCTATTCAAAATATTAAAGAAAGTTTCCACCTACAAATTTAACAGTGAGGGGATGGACCAGCCAGGCAACCATTGGTAAATAAAATATTTTTTGTTGTGATTATTCATGCATAGAGATGACTAATTTATACATAGCCTTTTATTATTATTCTCAGTTACACTTTATATTGATTATTAATTAGTAGTTAAACAGGAGTACAAAAACTCAAAAATAAATAACTAAAATTGCAATAATTTAATTATATTCTATTTTCTAGAGAATACAAATATAAAAATAATAAATAATTAAAAATCATCTAAGATCGTTTATCGCACGGGTAAACGAGTATTTATTTTTTAAGAAAGACATGCATGCATGTTTATATGTCACTTGAGTTTGCCGGAAAATTTTTAATTCTTGTGTATAATACCAAATGTATTAAGGATGAGATCTTGTTTATATATGTAATAAACTTTAAAATTTAATAGCGGTTAAAATATTAAATTTCCTGATTGAGTTACAAGTTTCTAATGTATACCCATGAAATGATTTGGCATGCTGAAAGGTCTTAAAATATTATGTTAATTTCAATCTGCAGCTTTTGCAACATTAGCAATATCTTCTACCATTCAAGTTAGGATAGGTATTGATCTGGGGTATGGATTTAATTGATTGTTTTAACATTGAAATCAACAAGATAAATGAAATCTCTATAAGAACAGTGAGAACACACTCATCATCCTGTCAACAAAAGCTCTATAGAAGATGGCTAATTAAGTCACCATAAGTTTGCTATGCATTCTTGTATAAGAAAGCAAAAGTTTTGAATTGATCATAGTGGAAAGAAACATATAAACATGAAGAATAAGAGTATTAATCAAACCTTGGGATGATGCCAATATGCGGAGACAAAGAATGGTTTGAAGGAAGATTATCAACTTCATCTTGCAACCTATACGAAATCTCTGAGCTGTAGTACTTGAGAAATTATTTGGCAAATGAACAGATGCTTTGTCAGGTATATATAGACTACTTCCTTTCAAATAAAGGCACATTGCAAATGGCATGTAGTTCAGCTTAGTTAATAGCCCATCAAAGTTGCTTGACACAGCTAGGCTCTAAATCAAGAAGCAGCCACTATTCTAATTGCATGATAGCAAGAATTCAACTTTAGTTGAAATAAATGTGAAGTTAGTTGCATTTAGGCTTTAAAAAAAAAATTATTTGACTTTAGAGGCTATTCTGTTGTGCATTAATAATTTTTTTTACTCATATAATATGTTATCATATGTTGAAAAAATTTGGATCATAGATAAGGAGATAAACCATCCAATAGTTTGGCCCTCACAACTCATTACGAACTTGTATTTTCCCAAAGAAATGTTTTGAGAAGAGGATATACGCAAACATGTTATGTATTTCCTCTTTCATACACTGTTTTCATTTAATATCTCTTTTATAAAGCATTTTTTATTGTTTGATGTTTTCATGTATTTATATCATCCATTAAAAGCTATCACTTAGTGAATAATTCATAATCATTTATATAATAAGGGGGAAGTAAACAATTCAAACTCATTAAGTGTATATAATATATAATAAGGGGGGAGCTGATGTTGATTAATGTAATGGTCGACACAAATATTGATCTATGACTTACTTGGCTTCAATTATATTCTTTTATTATTGGGTTTGGGGGAAGAGAGAGAGAGAGAGAGAGAGAGAGAGAGAGAGAGAGAGAGAAGCCTTTGCATTTGTTTTGAAAAATAGAACCACACTTCATTGTTCTACACGTACTCATTAATTGGATTGCTCAACTACCCAACTAGCAAAGTATGCTCGGGATCCAATTGCTTCTTTATTTGCTAATGTAGAATATTATGTACTTGATCAAAACACCTTATGATATAGGGGATACCCAATTAGTGTTCACAATAATATGATGATTTTTTTCTTCAAACATTGACTTTTTATGTATTCTGGCTAAAATATTACAAGCCACAATACACAAAAGTTATAAGAATTAAATATGCCACTATTTAGCTTCTTTGTGAAGCTTAAACCATAGTTTTAAACCTCTTCCCATCGATTCTAATCCATGCGCACGAGTAAATTTTAAAGATGATTTTGATTCAATTTCATTCTATAGCACACCGAGTTAAGTTGCCAGAATTTTTAAAATATAGCTTAAACAAATATATCAAGCCAACCTTTGTATATTATATATTTCCTCTTTGTCTACGTATTAAATTTTCATTTTTCTTTTTCTTTTTTGGTTTGAAACAAAGAAGAGTGTACATTACTTAGGATGAAATATACATGCTTGTATGGGTTCACAAGAGTTGCCCCTTGGATGGCTGCTTTTGCGTTGCAACTGAGAATAAAAAAACAAAAAAAAACATAATTTTCAAGAATCCACATGATATTGGTATTTTTTTTTAAAAAAAGATGATATTAGTTTTTGATTTTTGGCAGGTATATCTTGAAGTACTAGAGAAGGGGAATGGTTTTCAAATTAATTAGAAAAACAGGTAGCAAGTTTAGCTTTAGTGTTCATGGACGTTTATTACTTAATTATTGATTAGTTGTTGAGATGTTTGTGCTAAATACCAAGAAATTAACTTCTCAACTTGACTAATAGATGAGTAAATGTATCCCGGTCTAGTTTGATTCACCTTAACAATTCTGTAATTTACTTATATTCTCCTCGCCTTAAATGCTTAATCGTATCTAGCTCTCAAGGTTTTCATCGGTTTTTATTATGTTTTATTTAGTTTTTTATTTTGATTGTAGTTTGGTTGATTTAGATGTTAGATTAGATTAATAATGGTTGTTTGTCTCCGTTGAAGATTGCAAATAGACAAAAAGCATAGGAGTGCCACACTCCATGAGGAGAAACATTACACAAAAAGAAGGAAAGGTCAAGAGGATCTTTGGAAGTCAATTAAAAAGGGGACTTTACGATTTCTCAAGTTGTAAATAAGGATGTAGCGTAGCTTGAAGGATAATCAATCATCAAAGTTATAACACTTCTATTCGGCTTGAATTGGACCAAATCGTGATATTATAATTTAGACAATTTATTGAACGGTTAATTTGGACAACTTTATGGAAGCGGATTTAAACCCTCGAGAAAGCTTATGACAAAACCTTATCAAAGTTTTCATACAATTCATGCGGAATCATTCTGGCATAAGAATGATTTTAATTTTGTGGACTCCTGAAGAAGCACTCCGACCTACAACCTGTCGTTCAACTAAAAACGTAATTTTCATATATAATGATTACTTTGAGCCACACAAGGCAATACCCATCACTACAGTTAAAAGGTTAAACTTTTCAAAATATAGATGCATGATCTAATTCTTATACTAAGTTCTTGTGTTTGAGTTAGGTAACTTATTATTAGATGATGTGTATAATATTCAAAAATATTAGATTGTTGTTATCTATTTTATATACCCCACAATTATAATTAAATACATAATGACATTAACAAGTGTGAGGGCATCATATCCATCACTTGATCTTCACGTAGACCTTTCAAACGGTGTAAACCGTAAGCTTATATAGTATATATTTTTTTATTACGCATACACACCACTACAACCAATTATATTTTACGTACCTTAAGTATTCCAACATCAGTTTTAAGATTTTGAGACTTACACACCCTGCAGAAAAACATTGGTTTTTGCCCTAAAGTTAATTCCTTGTACAATGATTATAATAATAAATTATAATAAAACACACACACATAGATAATCCAAACATCACAAAATTTGAACTCCAAAATGGCATAGTCTCAAGGAATTAAACATTACAAAATCCCAACTCTAAAATCATATAGTCTCAAGGAATTTCAGGGCAAATACCAACAAAACAATACAATCCATGACAAAAACCAGATACATAGTACATCATACAACATGGACCCCCTCCACCATCATAAGTCTCTGATTCATACGCCTATGACTGTCATTGCCATAGGACCTTAGCCACACAAATATAGAGAAACATGTCAATATCAAATAAATTATTTTCGATCGAAAATAACTACTTATATTTCAAGCCTGACATATGGGTACTCTGTTACCCACGAAAATTCTTTTAAACTTCAGGAATGTCTCACAAGCGATAAGCAAGAGTAGCTCATATAAAACAAGTTGGCGTGCAAGAAAAACACTTACACATACATAATACTTACGCCCACGCATCCTCTATATATCGCCCGTCATGATACTAGGATGGTATTGGACCTATTATTAAGTTTATGGACCTGTTAGGATGTGGTACCCTCTTCTATTGCATTATTTTAGGGTGTAGAGGAATAAAAGTGCAATTTTTTATTTTTCTATATATTTTTCTCACGATCGTAAAACCATAAACTTTTATATACTTTTATATTAGGTTTGGGTATCAACTTGTATCATATGATTTCTCAAGCTTAGCTTTTTAGCTATTAAAAACCACCAAAGGATCATAACCTTGATGTTTTATTAAACCGTGAAAACTCGACTAAATAGCTCAACATTAAAGGGATATGATAAAATGTCACTGATATTGTCCTACATTTAAAAATCATTGAAAGCCTCACTCATGGAATCGAATAAAAATGAATTATAAGAGTTATACCGACATGAATGAGTGGAGCTTCTAGTTTTAATTTGACAAGCTCAACCCCACTTAATTAGGCAAATAATATTTTCTTTATTATAATCGAGCTTCATATCAATAATAAGCTTGAATGAAAATGAACCATGTTGTTCCTAATATTCGTGGAAGGTGTTCAATTGCTCCCATTGGTTACTATAAAGGCATCATAAATAAATTGATTAGAATTTCGGTGGTATACAAACAAACCAAACATTGAAAAAGAATTCATATAACAACTTGTGATATTTATCATCATTCCATCAATTACCACTTACCATTAATTTGATGGCATGCTTGTAACTTTAGAAGAATAAACATAAGAAAATAGTGGTAAAAAAAGCTCGATAAAGTAAGCATTTTTTCAATACCACTAGTTAATTCACTCTCTTTCACTCATTATCTCCAACCCCATAAGCAAGCCAAAAAATTAAATGCATCGAGAAAAATAAAAAATAAATATTTAATTCATATTATCTTTAATTATAATTATATAGTACTTAGCCATCCCTAAAATGCTTTCTCCATGGTAATGATTTATGTAAAAACTGGTAAGTGAACTCAATAACTCAGAAACTTGTGTATATAAACAACATAGAAATCACACAAAAGCTATACGATATGAAGCCAAAGGCACCAAACGAAACTCCATGTCTATTGCTTCTTCTTTCCGATTGATTAGTTGCAGATCTCGTTGTGCTTGCGTACCAAGAGTCTGGATTGCCCCATTGCGAACCCAACAAATTCTCCATGTCTAGATAAAAAACTACTCCACGTGTATATTTGCTTGCTTTAATCAAAATATTCTCTTTTGGGTGAGAAGTGTTCCACCAATATCATTGAACAACCCAATTCAAGAAGCAAATGAACCATATATTTACCATGGAAGTTGAAATGGTTGACATTTGCCATTCCGGAGAAAAAATTAACTAGTACAATAATTATACAACAGAAATTTTAAATATTCTTGGCAAATAAGGTTCTCAATCAACCACATTGGTTGTTAAAATGCCTACCCAGGTAGATTACAACTTGAATAAAAAGTAAATAAATACAAACTGAACACTTACAGAAGATCCAGAAAGTTGAGCTTCATTTTCACAGTTGCAGATCAGTGCTCTTAAGTTCAAGCCATTCAGAACATGTTTTCAACTTATCCTGTAACTCAAATTGCCTGGTCCATCATAGACTGAAACAAGCACAATAAGATTAACAAATTCCGATGAGAATGCACTGAAGATTGACGGCATGAATAGGAGTATAACAACAGAAAACGAAATTCAAATGGTACTAATGTTTATTTATGTGACCAACTGCTTCATCGTACAGCCTTTGCTTTTATTTATGTCGATCGCTGGTACACTCGAAAGTGTGTCCAAGGTTCCATCAATTTGGTTGCACCATAATGGTATGAGAAAGAGGCACAACAAGCTCAGGGTAAACCAGGCTACATTACATATAATACATTCTTTTACCTTCTAACTCGCTGCGCATCCAATCTTGAGCATATATTAACCCATTAGCAGTTTTCAGACGGAACGAGGTTCTATACAGGTCAGCTACTCTCCCACCAGCTCTGGATAAACCCTTGGACACAACTGTTGATATTGGAATTGCCAAAATATTACGTGCTAATTGTGCTAATATAGGGTATTTTGGAGCATTCACTTTCCACCAAGCTAGAATGTCAAAATCACGCCCTAGGCCCTCTCTGACGGGATAATTCGGCTCCTCCAAATACATACCTAGCTCGGTCTTTGCAGATTGGTTTGATGAAGTTTCCTGAAGAAACTTGTCAAGTCTTTTCAGCCTACTTGTCCATTGAGCATGTGGTGACCCATCTACATTGACAGGTTCACCTCCGACATTTACATTATCAGAGCCATTCTCAGCATAGCAAAGAAGGCCCTGACAGTCCATGGAGCGTGTAGCATTGATGGTATACATTCATTGAACAGCCTCTTTAGAACTACCTCAACATCTTTAATTTTTTGTTTTGCTTCATCCTCACCAAATACTGTAAAACTCGTCATCCAAGTCATAATTTTATACTTGTGAACTAGTCGTTTCAGCATCGGTTCGAGTCGAGTCAATTTCAGAACGTGTATGCTAAGCCTAGGCTAGCCATGTGTTATGAGTCATGAGGGTTATGTATACCAAAGTATATAATGATAACGTCAGTAAGGTAGGAACAGAATGAGTTATCAGAGTAAATAAGAATACACCCAATTTTTTTATTTTTAGTAGACCGTAGAATAAGATTTAGGTCATTATTTGCATTAGGACATGTTAGTTATTATTTTTGGGTGGGTTAGTAGACTTAAAACATGTCATTTGAGTTAGGCCTCGATTATTTTATTTTATCATATGTTATTATACTTTATTTTATATTTTTGGATTTATTTCGTATTATTTAATCAAGTTGGGAGCAAGTCATGTTTTAATTACAAAACTACCCCGTATGTATATTTCGCCCTGACTCTTTTCTCCCTCCCTATGTCACGACCTCCACCCTGACACTGTTGTCACCTCCGGCGCCGGCCGC
>JAVDBV010069081.1:0-42974 GCA_032619315.1 Piper longum
TTAAAATTATTGCTTTCGTATGAATTGATTGCTAAGTAATCCATGTAGTATCCTGCTAGGGTTTTATGCATTCATGCATGTATTACGAATCGTATCTTCATCTTAAGACGCCGAGATTGGATCCGCACGCGTTGGGTTCAGGTTAGCCGACTTAACCGGGGCCTGTAACATGACGGTTCGGTTCACGAGGGTGAACCGGATTTGGGGTGTTACAGATAATATGTTAATTACAGGGAATTCTTCTACTCTACTTGATAGATTTTTGCAGGAATTGAACATTGCATTTTCAATGAAAAATCTTGGTCATGCTTACTACTTTCTTGGGATTCAAGTTCAATCTTTGTCTGATGGTCTTTTCTTGTCTCAACAACCATATGCTATCTCCATTTTAAAGAAGGTAGGTCTTCTTGATGCCAAACGTATCTCAATTCCAATTGCCTATAAGCTCCAACCACCATACAATTCTCCTCCATTTCATGATCCTACTTTATATAGGCAGCTTGTTGGCTCTGTCCAATACCTTACTTTTACTCGACCTGACATCTCCTTTGTTGTCAATTCTGTATGTCAGCATATGCAACAACCAAATGATTTCCATTTTTCCCAAGTAAAGAGGATTCTCCGATATGTCAAAGGCACCATTGATCATGGTCATTTTTTATCCTCTCACACTGATTTCTCTCTTTGTGCCTATTCTGATTCTGATTGGGCTGGTTGTGCTTAAACACGGAGGTCTACCACTTGATTTTGTACATTTCTTGGTGCAAATTGCATCTCCTGGATTGCCAAGAAACAACCAACTGTTTCTCGCAGTAGCAATGAAGCAGAATATCGTGCTATGGCCATCACTACTGCTGAGATCACTTGGTTGTCCTATCTTCTCACTGATCTTCATATCTCACAATCGTCTTGTCCAATTTTATTCTGTGATAATCTTAGTGCCTTACAGTTAATTGTGAATCCTGTTTTTCATGCTTGATCCAAACACATTGAAATTGATTATCATTATGTTAGGGAGCAAGTTGCTTTGCACAAATTACAAACTCAAAATGTCTCCTCCTCAGACCAGTTGGCTGATATGTTTACCAAAGCCTTGTTGGTCTGTCCTTTCTCTACCAACTTGTTCAAGCTCGGCATTGTTCCTCTGTCTCGCTTGAGGGGGGATGTTAATGTATAAGGATATTGTTGAGGGTTCATATGTAATTGTCTGTTGGTTTAAATTTAGGAATGTTGATAGACTTGTTGCTCAAGTCATGTATGTATAAAAACCCTCGATTGCTGTTATCAATCTTTTTGAGCAATGTAATCAAATTCTTCTTATAATCAAATTCTTCTCAGTGTAAGGTATTTCTTTTTACTTGTTGATGATTTTACTTAAATAATGTGAGTTTCCTTCTTACATGTGGAAGGGGAGGAGCTTCCCAATTATGTAACCGTGACCCAACTTTGTCCTGCTATAGAAGAAACAGTAAAAGAAGGAGAAGAAACAGTGGGGACGATCCCTTGCTTCTCCCCTTCCAAGTTGGTAGGATTTTTCTTATTTTCTATCAATTATTTTCTAATCTATGCTCTATCCTTTCATATTCTCCCCAACATATAGACCCACATTTAATAATAATGGGATATATTGATTTGATTTATTTTTACCTCTTTTAGTTGTATTTTGATTAGTTCAATCTATTACTTTCAAAATAGTGCAATTTTTAAATTTTCTTTCATAAAAATAAGAAGATGATGTAGTTTCGCATAAAATGGCATATAATATACGTGGTTATTTTGTGCACCAAACGCTAAAGGCGATCGCTATACGTATGTGAAGTTTCCAAATTACATGCACGCTTCTAAAGTGATCCCTCATCTTTACTTTTGATTTCTGAGAGGAATTGGAGCTCTTAAAGGAAGCTTGTAATAGCGATGTTAATGGAAGAGCACTTCCCCAAGATCGTATATGAATGGTAGACAAACCATAGTTGCAAAAATTGGAATGGGAATCGAAATTAGTTTTTAAGGGAGTTAGTGAATCGGATCGAATCAATCTAAATAGGTCAAGAATCAATTGAATCGGTCCAAATCAGTCATATATAATAATTTGACAACTCATAACATAAATATATAAAAATTTGGTATTGATGTCATTTTGATGTTATTGTGTGTATTATATTTTATGAAATTTTTCATATTTTTTTTGATTTATTTTTGAATTATTTGGAATTAGTAATTATTTTTGACTCGAGTAAGAATTGATTCAAATTTTAATTACGAGAATGCCACCGACTATATTTTTTTCACTATTCACTCCCCCAAGATCGTATATGAATGGTAGACAAACCATAGTTGCAAAAATTGGAATGGGAATCGAAATTAGTTTTTAAGGGAGTTAGTGAATCGGATCGAATCAATCTAAATTGTTAAAAAATCAGTAGAATCGGTCCAAATCAGTCATATATAATAATTTGACAACTCATAACATAAATATATGAATATTAGGTATTGATGTCATTTTGATGTTATTGTGTGTATTATATTTTATGAAATTTTTCATATTTTTTGATTTATTTTTGAATTATTTGGAATTAGTTATTATTTTTTATTCGAGTAAGAATTAATTTAATTTTTAATTAAGAGAATGCCACCGAGTATATTTTTTTTCACGATTCACCCCCGCCGCCGTCCGGAATCAGCCCAAATCGGCCAAATTTCGAAATCGGCTTGAATCGGCTGATTCATGGACCGATTCTTATTAAAGCCGATTTACCCATTTTTCAGATCAAAATCCTTCCGATCTGATGGCTTCCAAAAGTAAGTGTGTATTGAATGAATTGGAAGCTAAGACTGAAGCATATTATTGAAGTATGTATTGATTAAAAGCATTGTAAGCTCATATTGAACTAGACCCATGAATGATGTATTGATTAGAAGCAATTAAATTCGCGAAATTAAGAATTGATAAGAAGCACAATAAGTTCAAAATGAAGCAAAATGTCTAAATATGCAATGATTAGAAGAATTGGAAGCTCACATTGTGAGTGCATATCAAAGCAACATCTCCAAACATGTATTGATTAGAAGCACTGTACAGCAATCATACAACCTTTTCCTCTTTCCCTTGCCCAGACCTCCATGAGGAGGAGGTAAATATTTACAAGCAAGCAAGCAGACAACAAACACACAAAAAAAAAAGAAGAAGAAAAAAACAAGGAAAATCCCCTTCTGGGCATCTAACCCCTCTCTACTTACAATGTTGCATGAATTAACCACATTCCCCAGATTCAAGACAAGACACAGCACCATTACCACACACAAAGGGGGGAGGGGGGAAAGCAGTGATCTTTTAGTAAGCTATTTTCTACGATCCAAAACATGAAAAGGAAGTAATAATCAAAAGGAAGAAGGTTGATGTACTGATTACAGCAGACAGGCTAGCAAAAGCTTCTCCTGAGTTACGCTGTTCTGGTTCTTGGCTGACAACCGCTTCAAGAACTTGTAGGTGGTGATCATGGCAGTGGCGACGGCGGAGGAAGGGGCGAGGCAGGAGGAAAGGGGCGGCGGCAGACGAGCAGAGGGAGGGTGAAGGCAAGATCGGCTGCGATGGACGCGCGGAGGGAGGGGTAGATTTTAGGTTTTTAAACTTTTGATTCCACTTTTACCTATGTGTAAATAATTTATTTGTTATCATACCTAAGATATTTTCATCATTTATCTATAAAAACCGATTCTTCCTGATTTATCCTGATTCCGAATTGATAAGAATAGAGGTGAATCGCCAAATTTGATGACCGATTTATAAAAAACCCAATTCACTCGATTTTTTGGATCGGATTGCTTCCGATCTGAGTTAAATCGGCCGAGGCCAATTTTTTCATCCTTGAGATAAATTACATTAATATGTGGTTACCAATGAAGAAAGACAAGTACGAACTAAAGAAGGCTATATTGATCGGCCATGAAAAGACAATCTTAATATATTCCAATATGAAAACGGAAAATTATGTAGCAACAATTGGAAAAAGAACAGAAACTAATGTCTTCTCCAAGTACTTGCATATTTATGACATCACAATTATTTAACAACAATTAAAAGTCATTTTTTTAATTTCTTATTAAGATGTCGAAAGGTGAGCCTAACCCATGGTACAAGTCCTAACTAGAAGTATGGATCTCCAACGTTCGAACTACAGATGGCCCGATAAGACGGAAAGCAAATCTACAACGACGAACTGCTGCAGTCAAGAAGATGCATGCGTGCTAGCCCGAAGTAGAAGTGTGGATCTCCAACGTTCTAACAGCCCGAATTAGAAGTATGGATCTCCAACGTTCTAACAAGTGCCTCAATATCAAGCATTGAATGATCTGTGGAAGGCCGCAGGAAGCTGTGCCACTGTCTTTGCCCTCTTCTGACCGGGATGGAAATACGGAGACGAAGCTCCGGGAATGGTGGTGTTTCACTTTCCCCATGGCGCCGTTGCCCGGGCATGGACATCTATGTAGATTGATAGCTTGGTAATTGCACGTCTACGTCTTCTGCAGATGGCCCGATAAGAAGGACAACAAACCGACAACGACGAACTGCTGCAACATAGTGGAGAGTCGCGGGGAACAGCTTGAAGGTAACAAGAAAGAGAAATGCGGAGAAGGAAACTGCATAGGGCACCCACCGCAGGCTAGGGGAGATGGAGCTGTTTATCAGCAAAACCACGGCGGCCGCAGTGAAGAACGCTTCTAGGCGTAGGAAAAGACGGGCCAGAGAGAGGCGGAGCTGTCGGTGGAGCTCCAAGTGCAGAGCAGAGGTGACTAGGGAGAGGAGGATGGCAAGGAGGGCGACGTCGAGGAGGAGGAGTAGGTGGGAATTAGTGCTGCCATCTCCTCGGGCTTTGATGAGGGCACCCAAGGTGGAGAAGATGATGGCTAAGATAAACTATAATAATGTCGTATCCCCGAATAATTCTAATTAGAAGGGAAGATATAATAAAATAATAAGATTTATTATTTTTTTAACTTTTATTCCATTTTGATTAGTTAAATTTTCTTCTTTTAATTACAGATTAGTATTGAGTTCTACTTTTATTAATAAGAATAAAAATAGACAAGATGTTGTCCCATATATGATCTATATTCAAAACAATTTTCCATTTTTTATACATAAAATATGGCTGAATAATAAAATAGACATCTAATATCTTTTCAATAGATTCTCGTTAAAGCAAGAACCATATTGAATTATAAGATACAATATCATAATTTGATTTTTTTAATTTTGATTGGTTAACTCTCATATTTTAATTAGAAGTCATTATTGAGTTCCCATTTTAGTAACAATATAGTCGATTTATTTTATATTTGATGATTGGAGTCCCTGTGGGATAGAATTACACTAAATTACTCTCTCTCTCTCTCTCTCTATCTCTATCTCTCTCTCTCTCTCTATATATATATATGAATAATTTATCAATATTAATTATGATGATGATATGGACATTATAACACAAGAGCACGTGTCAGATCAACTAATAAAAATAATGAGAAAGTATCGTTCCAATGAAGAATTATTATTAAAATCTCAACTCATCAAAATTAGTTTAATTAATTCTATTTAAGCAAGAACAGTTTTAAAATTCAATCAATTTCTAAAAACTAAAACTAAAACTAAGTTATAATGCAAAATCAAATCAAATACTATATCCAATATTGCAAACCTAAGTTTTTAAACTTTATTTTTATTGATTAAATTCATTATTCTCATCTATGGATTATTAATATATATAGATTATTAACCAAGTGAAGTAATTATTTATTGCTATCTCTCGATTAATCACAAAATTATTACTTGCATCCAATTTCTATATCTCTATAAAATTGAAAATGCAAAAATGGTACATTAAACACAACCCTTATAAGTTATATAAGACATATGAATAGATATTTATCTCATATATAAATCATTTAAAAGCAATGAAGAAAACTATTCTACTCAATACTCAATGACAATCTTATATATTCCCTATATCTCTATATATGATTAAATTTCTAGATCTAATAATAAGTGGTTAATATATTGAAAGCATTACAAACAAAATTGAATAGCCAATCTATAATAACAATAACAGTGAGACTAGGGAGAGGAGAGCGATGGCAAGGATGACAGAGGCGGCCGTGGGGTTCCAAGTGGATAGCAGATGAGACTAGGGACGGGAGAGCGAGGGCAAGGAGAACTGGCTGGGAAGTGCCACCATCTTCACGGGCTTGTCTGATGGCGCCTAGGGTGGAGAAAGTGATGGCTTAAAGGAACTCTCCGACGCTACCAAGCTCGAAATCTAACTTAGCTGCAATTCTGGGAAAAATTTGTGACACAGTTGAAGTTGAGCAGAACTTGGAGACGCATGCATGGGCTTAAGGGCGTCTGCAGCAGGCGTTTCCAAAAAATTTTCGTTAAAGTTATGGGGCGGAGGGTATGGAAATAAGGCATAATTAAGAGCAAACAAAGTACAATGATAATCCACTTAAAAAAAGAATAATTCAAAGCACATTATATTAGATGTTTTACTAAAAGCAATATAGCCGCCCTTTGTATTTGGACCTCCCATGGCCAATTATTTCGAGGATTAAAAAGATTCTAATTCTCCCTATGCAAGTGTAACAACAAGGCAGGCAAACTACCTTTGGTTCCAGAAACCAAGAATGACCCAAAAAAATACTCTCAAAATTAAGTGAAAAAAATGAATTAGCCACGATCATAAGAAAATAAGATGAGAATAAGACTCAAGGGTTTGTTCATAATCTTACTTTTGATACTTCAAAATGTTATGTTTATACTTCAAAATCTTAATTTATAGAAGTAAGGTGAGAATGTTTGGTATATACCACCACATATAAAGGAAACCAAGCGACAAAACAAGAAGAACGAAGAACTCTAGATAATACATGTAGTACACAAATTATTAATATATATGTACATGTACCGATATATAGGAAAACCAAATGGCTTAAAACAATTTTAAAGCTCAAAATCTAATGTTCCTCCTATGGGAAAGAATTGTAGGTGAGCCCCTGCGGCAGAAGATGGAAAAACTAAGCACGGGCTCAACTATTCCTTGGTGTATTAACTTAAAAGAATTCAGTAGTTAGTTTCATAAAAAAAGCATTGTTTGGTACCGAATAGAGTAAATATAGGTGTGTGAGGTTCACTAGTAAGAAATTGGCTTTCAATCACGGCCGTAACCAGTGGCAAAATAGCCACTGCTGTGCCACCGCTAACGGTGCAAAATTTAACCACCGATTAGCCAAAGCTACAGGTGGTAATTGCTAAAAAAAAATTAAAAAAAATATATGGTGAACATCAATGAGATTCTAATCACTCACTGGTTTTCACACTATATATATAGAAAAAATCAGGAAATCAATTATTTATCAGACTCTGATTGGTTTTCACGCTAACCTCGCATGCTAATATCTGGTGCGCACACCAATCTTTTTTTGCAAAGCCAAGCGCCCAATTCTTTTTAGTTGTAGATACCGCAAATAAGAGAAGGAATGGATGCGCCAATGCTTAGTTCATTCCGGGCAGTGGCACTCCTATCATCTTCAAAGTTATGCGATAAAGCCTTGGATTACGAGCTTTGTCGTGTCTGAGAGTTCCTCTTCGGAATCACCTTAATTCTCCACCAGGCTAGTTCAAATTGAGGTTTCCACCATCGCGTTGACCTTTTATCCTACTTCTAACTATTGCAACCATCATTTTTTATTTTTTTAATAATTAATGACACAACAATCAGTAACCTAACAAGTTCATACTTGGTTAGGCTGAGCCCGAGATAGATTTTTAGGTTATAAAGTTAAGGGCATAGTTTAAAAACTTGAAACTTGGGCTCGACTCAATTTGTCATCGAGTACAGTTTACTCGGGGTCGACTCTAAGCCGACTTGGAGTCATTTAGATTAAAATTTTAATTAAACAGTTATGTGAAATTAGTATATATTATTCTTTTTAGACTTGAAACTAATAAATATATAATTTAAACTATTTAAAAATATTAATTTTCTTAAGATAAAAGAAGATAATATAGTTTGATAACTTTTATGATTTGAATTAGGAAATTAATTATAAAATCAATTAATATAAAGTCATCAATAGAGTTTGACTCGACAATCTACAGAGTGGAGTTGATTGGTTGAGATTTTGGAGCAAAAAAAAGTTTTAAAATTATGACTTATGGGTATAATTAAACCATAGTTGATTTGCTTGAACAATATTCTTTTGTACCACAAAATGTAGCTCAATTGGGAAAGTGCAGAATGTGGATACGGGATGATGAATCCTGAGCGGAGCTTTATATTTGCAAACAATTTTAGCCCGGGAGGAGCTTCGCAGTCAATACCCAAGCACATGATTACCTGATTTTCGCAACTCAACCTTAAAATATGGTTGATTTTACTAAAAAAAAAAACACGAAGAAAGAGAAATAAGATCCTAGAATATATAGAAACCATAAATGAAAGTATGAATAATTAAGTAACAAACTTTAACTGAATTAATATTATTACAATTATGTAGTAGAATTTATCATTTTTTAAAGTTCCTAATTTAAGTAGAATTTTTTTCAAATGTTTCATAAAAATAAAACATACTATAAATAAAATAAGTATAAGTGAGTTTATAATGCTATTTTGGGGCCAAAATCAACCAATGTAGAAGAAATATTGTAACATGATGAGAAAAAATAAAAACTCCAACACTTTAATGTAAAGGGTTTATATATATATATATATATATATAGGTGAGGCTATATTCATAGATCTTCAATTTGGTTAGCATCTTTTGAAAAAAAAAACTAAATTTATGAGTTTGTACTTTGATCAGCTTGTTTTAAATTGTATTGGATGGTGAGCTATTGAAGGAAAAACGATGTCAAGATAGAAAAAGAATTTGTAGATAAAGTTTCTTTAAGAAGGGTAGAATGGTAGATAAAATTTTCTAAAAACATGGGTAGCATGTTATATTATGAGAAATATTTGATATCTAATGGAATAAGATTTTGTATATAAATGAGGATATAAATATAGATCTTTAACTTGGTTAATATTTTTGAAAAAATAACTAGGCCCATATGTTTATATTTTGACCGAGTCATTATAATGTATTAGTAGAACTAGTCATTATAAGTATTATTAAACCAGATAACTACATTATATTATTTGATAATGTGAATCATTTATTATTTATAAATATAGTTACATAAGATTAAGTCTACCTAGCTAAACCAATTGTATCACGTATGGGTCAAAACTTTGGTATGATTAATCTTGTTTAAAAGTTATTGTACTATGCTAGTATGAAATTAGCTATAATGGGGTAAACACAAGGGCATTCACCTAAAATAACCTTAAGAGATTACAACTTAACTATTTCAATTGTATAAAATAATATATACAAACGTTACTAGAGCTTAAAATAACAATCATATTTTTCATCTGAATTAATATTAGAGCTTAAAGTAACGTTTGTATATGTTATTTTAACTTCTTGGCAGCTGCAAAGTAATGTGTCTGTTCCAAGTGATCAGAATGCTGCTGTCACTGCCTCCTTATTTTAAATAGATTAGATGAACAGAGTACTGTAGGATTTACCAACATACGCAAGTGTCCAACAAACCTATTATTGAAACTGCTGTGAACATAATTTCTTCCGCAGAATGATGTTTTTTTTGTTTTGTCCTCTGTTGACGTTCAGCTCCGAACTTGTGCAAGTTTTTATAGTCTAGCTGAAGATTGTGGAGAACCAGGAACATTAAGATTCGTTATTATGGCTGGTGAACTAAACTGAATATTGTTGTTGTTATAGAGCAAGTTTTCCTTCTGTTTCAGTGAAGAAAATAGGAATTTCATTCTAATTTTCTGTTCTTCATTGTCTTCAAAATTCCTCAAACAATTACAACTTCGTTTTCTGTTGATAGCCAAGTTTGCGTAACGGCTGATATTCTCATTGTCATAGAGCTATTATCATCAAAGTGGAAGTGTTTTCTATTAACTGAGTTCAAGCTCTGGATTGGCTCACTGCTTAGAAGAGCCAAGTAAAAACCGACCTCCAATTTGGCCGAAATTATGATCTGTAATTTAAGGCAGTAAGCTACGATTATTATTAATCATTTTGCACAGACTCAAGCCTATACATTTGTATGTTCTACTAACTTGTGAAATACTATATATCATATATGTAGCTAGGGACCTGTTTCATCATATCAATATGGTAATTTAGAGTCGATGGGTGAGGTCCATCCCGTGGGGTTGAATTGATGGCTTGGTCGGAGTCGTGCAATCGAAACAGCCGGGCAGACATGCCCGGCATGCAACCACGAACGAACTGCATCCCACCATGATCGAAGGTGTTTGAAGCAGAGACGACGGCCGTTTGAAGCAGAGACGACAGATGGGAGTGGCAGACAACACTGTGAATGGAAGCCACCGAAGGTTTTGCGATTGACAGTACTCACAATCAGTAGCACCACTGCCACTGCGGTCATAAAGGAGGCAACCAGAAGGAGGGAACGTGACAAGCGGAGTCTTAGCTTGTGGTTGTGGGGAAACACCAGGTTTGATTACAGAAGCTGCAATGGAGGGGACAACCGCGACGAGCGAAAGGTCCGCGTGTCTAATTATTGGGTTGTTGCTTATTCCGGGACCATTTCTATGGGTTTCACCCCCAAGGTGGAGAGGGCATAAGCTATAATACGATTAGGTCTCTAATTGAACAAATTGGGTTAGAGTACATTTGGTATTTGGCTTAATTCGACTCCACTTTAAATTAGATATTTAAAATTGGACCTTGATCTGTAAATTGGGCACTCATCATTACCCATTTTCAAGCAGGCAATTCAAAAGAGGGATTTATTTTACATAATTTCATCAACCACTTGAGTATCAAAAAGGAGGTACTTGGCATTTTTAAAGGTTGCGACCAGTTTGACCAGCAAATTAAGCCTTAAAGTACCAGGTCCAATCGAATTTAATTAAAATTTAAAATTATAATAAATAATTTATTAATATTATAAATATATCTTTTCATCCATAATTAAAATATAATTTTTACTAAAAAACTCGAATTTGTAAAAATTTCAGATTCAACAAGTAGATATGAATTAACATGATAATTAAGGCCTAAAGTAGGTACATTCAAGAGGTAATACCGTATATATCATAATGGATAGGTCTGGGCCTATATTTAAAGTTATGGATGAAGGTGACCCAATAAGAGAACATCCGTTATACATTCTCATTGTTTAATATTAAGTGTATACAAAAAAGCTTTTGTAAAAAAATGGGAGAAAAGAAAGAATTTTTTTATATATTATCATGCGGTGGGAAAATTATACTTAATAACCAGAAAGGGGGAAACCAAATTGTTGAAAATAACCTCATTTAAAATTAAAACAAACTCATATTAAAAATAAAAAATATACATTTTTCTTAAGAATCAGCCCCCTTGGTCTTAGAGTGGTCGCAGTAGGGGTTCTTATTGGATTTGGTACTTGCAAAACTTGTAATGACTCAGTTTAAAGTACAATGTAATGGGCAAGCTTTCTAAGTTGAAGATTTATACTTCATTCTTGTTTATAAAAACGATCTTACTCTATTAGGTATTTGATATAATATTAAGTTAAGGGATCTCACAATCCACTTACCTTAGAAAATTTTGTCATTAAAATTCTCACATTTGGCTCATTGCTAGCCGCAATCTATGTCATTCTCTAGCCCATGATCAGTAGCATAATCTGTATAGTCTCTGCCCAAAGTATAATGTAATGAATTATGTCATCTTTTCAAAAGTAGTTAACTAAATTGAAAATGTATAGTCTATTCTCACTTATAAACACAAGATCTTACCCAAATAAGTATTAAATGTGAAAATAAGTTAAAGGATCTCACAATCTACCTACTTTAGAAAATTTCGTCCCTGAAATTTCTACATTTGACCCATTGTTAGTGCAAGCCCATGATCTTCTTTGGCATGTGACCGGCAACCTAGCCAACGTCCTTATTCATGCCCACTATCTAACATGGAATAAGGAAGCTTTGATATACTTTATAACAATCCGGCTTAAAGTGTAACATAATAAGCTAAGCCATTTCTTCAAAAATGGTTAACTAAATTAAAGATCTATAGTCAATTCTCACTTATAAACGCAGAATCTCAACCCATTAGATATTAGATGTGGGGATAAGTTAAGGGATCTCACATAGTTAATGTCTTTCGTCCAGCCTATCATCTAACACAGAACCAGATTGCTCATATATTATCCATAATGACTCAGCCTAAAATACAAACTAATAAGCCTAAATCATCTTTTCAAAAATTATTAACAAAGTTGAAGATCTTAAATATATCCTTACTAATATATTGGATATTACCCTAATAGATATTAGATGTAAGATTAAGTTGAGGGATTTTATAAAACCAGACCCGACCAAATCATGATGGTAAGGTTTTGGATAATTAATAATAGAGTTTGGTTTGAGAAAATCTAATACCTAGTTATTAATGGTGAGCTCGGGTAATAAAGGGATGAGTACCGGTATCTAGATTCCCGATTCTTATGTTACATTTTAATTATGAAGATTAATACCTCATTAATTTTTAAAACTAATATTTAATAATAAAATTATCAAATATCCCATTTTTATGGGCTTAGAAGGATCCATATTTGATATTTTTTAAGCTTTTTTTATAAAATGTCCAGTGGTTTGTTAGGAACAAAATCAATGCTTAAACAAGTGAGCCAAATGATTCAGCATTCTCGTTGTCTTGTCTGTTGCTATTTGGATTGAGTTCACATATGCTGGGTCTTTTGGAGACAATTACGTTTCCCTCTTATGTTTTAATGATGGTAGTTTCCATGATATGGACGGGAACTGACTGGCTCTTTCCCCCTCCATAGGGTGAAGTTTTGCAAAAAAGGATAAGTGGAAAGGACCCCGCAAACGAAGGGAAGACCGAATGGCGAATTAAATTATCAAATGTGGTTAACCCTCCACCCCTATTGGCATTTTTGTGGATCTTTGATTTATCTATAAAAATACTAATAAGTAAATCTATAGAAGTTTGATTGGATCTTTAACTTATCTTAAAAATATCAGATCATACATTTACATTGCGGTTAGTGTAATTTTAAGGTATATGGAAAAGCCTAGCAAATCTCATTTGATGGATTTTGATGTGTAAAACAAACTAAAAATTTTGTGTGAAGTACGAAGTTGAAAATTAAACTAAGTTGATTGGATATTTGGGCGGTCAGTTACTAAGATAATAGCAAAAGATAGTTGCATTATCTTCATGTAAAACCGAGTATATTTTCACCACTAAGTGCTGCCTGTGAAACTATTTGGCTAAGGAGATTTTTCAAAGATCGTTTATGTAGACAAGATTGAACAATTAAAATATTTTGTGATAATTTGTCTGCTATTTTAATGAGTAAAAATTATTTTTTTCATGTTGGGTCCAAATATTTTTAATTGAGGCATCATTTTATTAGTTATTGTTAAATAATGTGAAATTGAGTTAAAGTTCATCAACACCAAGAAGCAAATGAATGATGTATTTATAAAAGCCGTCACTCTAGATAAATTTGAATATTTTGGGAGAATGATGAGAATTACAAATTTAGAGGGGGTGTTAGAAACGAGACCAATGCCCATCTTCCCAATTATGTAACTGTACCCAACTTTGTGCCGCTGTAGAAAAAACATTAAAAGAAGAAATAAAAACCATTGGTGACGATCCCTTTCTCCTCCCTTTCCAACTTTGTTTTTGTTGTATTTTGATTAGTTCAATCTATTATTTTCATAATAGTGCTATTTTTAATTTTTTTTTATTAATAGTTTCGCATAAAATGGCATATAATATACGTGGTTATTTTGTGTGGGGGTATTGGCACCAAACGCTAAAAGCAATCGCTATACGTACGTGAAGTTTCCAAATTACATGCAAGTTTCTAAAAGCGATCGCTCAATTGTACTTTTGATTTATGAGAGGAATTGGAGCTCTTACAGGAAGCTTGTAAAAGCCGACGTCAATGAAAGAACACTTCCCTAGATCATATATGAACGGTAGATAAACTCCATTAATATATGAACGTTAGTTAAACTGCCCCAAGAAGACGGTATTGATAGGCTATGAAAAAACAGGCTTAATATATTCCAACATGAAAACAGAAAATTATGAAGTAACAATTGGAGAAAGAACAGAAACTAATGTCTTCTCCAAGTACTTACATATTTCTGACATCACAATTATTTAACAACAATTAAAGGTCATTTCTCTTTTAAATTTCATATTAAGATGTCGAAAGGTGAGCCTAACCCATGGAGCGGTCAAGAAGATGCATGCGGTACTAGTCCGAACTAGAAGTATGGATCTCCAACGTTCTAACAAGTGCCTCAATATCAAGCATTATATGATCAGTGGACGGCGACAGGAAGCTGTGCCACTGCCTTTGCTCTCTTCTGACCGGGATGGAAATACGGAGACGAAGCTCCGCGAGTGGTGGTGTTTCACTCTCACCATGGAACCGTTGCCCGGGCATGGACGTCGACGAAGATTGAGAGCTTGGTGATTGCACGTCGACGACGTCTGCAGATGGGCCGATAAGAAGGACAGCAAACCTACAACGACGAAGTGCTTGGAGAGTCGCGGGGAACAGCTTGAAGGAAACAAGAAAGAGAAATGTGGATAAGGAAACTGCAAACGATACCCACAGCAGGCTAGGGGAGATGGAGCTGGTTATCAGCAAAACCACGGCGGCCGTAATGAAGAACGCTTCTAGGCGTAGGAAAAGGCGAGCCAGAGGGAGGGGGAGCTGTCGGTGGAGCTCCAAGTGCAGAGCAGAGGAGGCTAGGGAGAGGATGATGGCAAGGAGGGCAACGTCAAGGAGGAATCGGTGGGAATCAGTGCTGCCATCTCCCCGGGCTTGGATGAGGGTACCCAAAGTGGAGAAGGTGACAGCTAAGATGAACTCTCCGACACAACGAAGCTCGGAGGCTGTCTCTCCTGAGTCGTGCATGGAGCGATGATGCGGGAGAAGACGGAAGGGTAGCATCGGCTCTAATCCAAATCCGCTACTCTTAACTAACTATTACTGGCTGTTACTTGTTTGTGCAAGTGGTCTTCAGTATAAATAATAGCTGCAGCGCCCACGAGACGCATTCATACGGAGGAGGCTTCCTACTATTCGTCCCAGCCTTTTTGTCAATTGATTCCATTTGGACCAAATTTTGGATGACGTCCAAATAAAACATCAGATTGATGTCATGTCAGGATATGTACATCATATAAATTGCATTAATTTCATTCACATTACGATGGTTTTCTTTCAGTCTTCTTAGGCGTGATGGGACTTGGACTGTTGTACACAAACGAGATTTTGTACTGCGAAATTCGTTTGTGTACAACAGTTCAATCACAAACTAGATTGGAGTCTACACAAACGAATTTTGCAGTACGAAATCTTGAATTCATTTTTTTTTCTTAGCACAAATAAGCAAACAAAATAATGAAGAAACTCTCAATAGGCAATATCATTTGTGGATATATATATACTAGGTTAGGCCCGCACAATCCATGGCCATGACAATTTTTTTATCATTTTATTAAAAAACTAAATTAAAAATATATAATATTAAAAAATATAATTTTTTTGTATTGAATACCACGTTAACTGTCCTCTTCATCTGCTAGGATGATTATCCTTATCCCTTTCCGGGTCTTTTCTCCCAATTTTCAACCCGCCGGCCATCTCAAGAATAAAACGATCGTTCTGCTCATGAATCAATAGTGCCATGACTATACTACAAGCTAGAGACGTAGGCATCACATCAGCCAACAGTTAACATTAAATTTGCCATAGGGCAAAGGTGCAATTAGCATTAAATAAGTCCCAACAACTATATTTTCTTTTTCCAACGCCCTTATACTTAATCTTTACATTGCTGCTGTGTGATTGCATGTTTATTTGAAACTTTGGGCTTCCCCCATCAGCCAAACAATTTGGAGGGTAGTAACTTTGCTATCTAAACCTCTCTCTTTTACATGACCAACATGAAAGCAAGCAAGGACGGTTGACACCGCACTTGTTCAATCTTCTATTTCTTTAGACAATAATTTTTAGAGTTTGGTGATCATCAACCCATTAAAATTGACCAATATATCTTTGTTTCATTCTTTTGGTAGACGTGGCGTTGCCAACGGCAAGGGTGGGAGAGAAGAGGTGCCGAGGAGAAGACATAAAGTTATGGTTTTTGATTTGTTTTGTTTTTTTTTCTGTTTTGGGATTTTTTTTGTTTGTTGTTGTTGGTTGAGGGAATTAATTAAGGATTTTGAAAGAAGATGATGACAGGGAAAGTAATCTTACTTGTTAGTATGCCAACTAGGATTGGTGGCTTTTAACAGGGAAAAATAATTAATGGTAGTAGTGATAGTATTATCCCATCGTTTTTTGTTTTTTTTAATAATTAATGACACAAAAATAAGTAACCTAACAAGTTCATACTTGGTTAAGCTAAGCCCGAGATAGATTTTTAGGTTATAAAGTCAAGACATGGTTTAAAAACTTGAAACTCGGATTTGACTCGATATATCATAAACGGTTATGAGAAATTAGTATAATTATTTTTTTGATCTATGAAACTTATAAATATATAATTTAAATTACATAAAAATATTAATTTAGCTAAAATAAAAAGATGATAACATATTTTAATAACTTTTATAACTTGATCGAGGAGTAAATTGTAAAATCAGTCACTATAGAATCATTTATGGAGTTTGACTCGATATCTACGGAATGGAGTTGAGTGGAGGAGTTTTTGAAGTTAAAAAATGTTTTAAAATTATTGTCTATGGGTATAATTAAACCAAAGTTGATTTGCTTGAACAATATTCTTGTGTACTACAAAATGTTGCACAATAAGGAAAGTGAGGATGTGGATACGGGATGATGAATCCAAACCGGAGCTTTTTATATGCAGACAATTTTAGCCCGGGTGGAGCTTCACAGTCGATATCCAAACACATGATTACTTCATTTTCACAACTCAACCTTAAGATATGGTTGGTTTTGCCAAAAAAAATACGAAGAAAGAGATTTGGGTAATCACCTGCACGGGCGTTAGTTGACCTTGAACCACAACATCATTGTCTTTGTCTATATATTTCTAGGGGTCTAAACGAGCAAAGCCTGCTCGCTGAGGTTTTTACGTTTGGCTTAGTTCGGCTCGGCTCGTATTCGTTAATTTTTTACTCGAATAAATATTCGGCTCAAAATGGATAAGCTCGTTGAACAACGAACAGAGCTTGAACAAAGGAGTGTTCAGCTCGGTTAGGCTCGAAACTCGAATTTGATGTGTTTAAACTCGAAAGAATGTTCGATTCAGTTCGGCTCGTAAATACTATTGAGGTCACATTGAACTTATAAAGTATTTAAAAAAAATTTTGATCTTATATAAATTAAGTACATAACATTCGCTAGGCTCGAGCTCGCTGGAGCTCGACCGAACTCGGCTCGAGTTCGGTTCAAACAAAGCCCAAATAACATAAATTTTAGACAAGTTTGGCTTTGCTCGTTTATATTAAGATTCGGCTCGTTTATATTAAAGCTCGGTTCGACTTATTTTATATCAAGCCAAACTCATGCACACCCTTGCTTGACTCGGCTTGGTTTATTTACACCCCTATATATTTCCTTAGAATTCTAAACCATGGTTATTATTTTTTTTCTTTTTCGTTGTCAAATGTTATTGAGGTTATTTTTACGACTAGTTGGGATCTTGCCACCTAAAACTATAATTGGGCGGAAGCCAAAAGCCAATAACGTCTAAATCAAATTAAATCAAAATCTTAGTTGGTTTTATTTAGTTTACAGCACAAGTATAGAGTATTTCCAAGGGGTTATCGTACTTTGGTTTTGGTTCGAAATGTACATATTTTGGTTCAGAAACTAAAAATCAAACTTATTTTGATAAAAAAAAAAAACACAGACAACCCTTTTTCCCTCTTTGCCTGCTCCACTGCCAAAACCATCCCTTACAACCTTCTCTTCTCCCTTTCTAACGCTGCCGGCTGCTGCAAAGTCTCCATCTCCTCCACTGCCTGACCATGCAATCCTTGAAATCCAAAACCTTAACCCCCAATACTTCGGCCTCCACATGACTCTCCTTAACATTCATCACCATAATCGACTTATATAGTTCAAAGTCGATCAACAAATTTATCTCTGTTATCGTGTTCCCGTTGTTGGAAAAATTTAACACAGTAGAGGTTGGTATTTGCATACCTGATTGAAAAAGATAAACTAAAAATTATTTGCACTAAAGAACTTGTTAGTGTTGAATCCAAGGCAAGCCGTAACATTTTCTTCAATATAAGAATACAGCCCTCTACACTAGAACATTCTTTAGTAACTCGTATCTATGATATAATAGATTATTCTCCTATAGAGTGGAGTAATAAGGAAAGTCTTCAATTTTTTATCACACCGCAGGATCAAATCAAAATTCTATTTAAAAATCTAGTTTTTTTATCTAAAAACTCAATCCAAATGACTGGAGACAGTGCGGGAAGAAGGAAACTCAAAAAACGCGTAAACAACCTTCCTTTTCCCGTGGGTAAGGATGGTTTATTAAAAGAAAACCAGGAAAAAACACAATTCAAATGAAAATGAAAGGGTGTGTCGCCAGCCGCATGAGACATAAGTGCCATGACTATGTGCTTGAGACATAGGCATCACATCAACCAACAGGTAACATGAAATTTGCAATAAGGCAAAGGAGCAATTAGCCATTGAATAAGTCCCAACCCCTATACTTTCTTTTTCCAAAGCCCTTACACTTGATCTTGACATTGCTGCTGTTGTGACTATATGTTTGGTCTAGTTGTTTGGAGGATAAAAATTTGTAACTTTCGCCTTCCCCCATGATCCCATCAGCCAAACACTTTGGAGGGTAGTAACTTTGCTGTCTAAACCTCTCTCTTTTACATGACCAACATCAAAGCAAGGACGGTTGACACCGCACTTGTTCAATCTTCTACTTCTTCGATTTCTGAGAGGAATTGAAGCTGTTACAGGAAGCTTGTAACAGCCAACGTCAATGGAAGAACACTTCCTCAAGATCATAATGAAGGGTAAATAAACTGCATTAATATGTGATTACCAACAAGAAAGACAAGTATGAATTAAAGAAGACGATATTGATCGGCTATGAAAAAACCATCTTAATATATTCCAATGTGAAAACAGAAAACTATGTAGCACCAATTAGAGAAAGAACAGAAACAAATGTCTTCTGCAAGTACTTACATATTTCTGACATCACAATTACTTAACAACAATCAAAGGTCATTTTTCTTTTAAATTTCATATTGAGATGTCGAAAGGTGAGCCTAACCCATGGAGCGGTCAAGATGATGCATGCGTGCTAACCTGAAGTAGAAGTATGGATCTCCAACGTTCTAACAGGTGCCTCAATATCAAGCATTGAATGATCTGTGGAGGGCCGCAAGAAGCTGTGCCACTGTCTTTGCCCTCTTCTGACTGGGATGGAAATACTGAGACGAAGCTCCGGGAGTGGTGGTGTTTCAGTTTCCCCATGGCGCCGTTGCCCGGGCATGGACATCGATGTAGATTGATAGCTTGGTAATTGCACGTCTACGTCTTCTGCAGATGGCCCGATAAGAAGACAACAAACCGACAATGGGGAACAGCTTGAAGGTAACAAGAAAGAGAAATGTGGAGAAGGAAACTGCAAACAGCACCCACCGCAGGCTAGGGGAGATGGAACTGGTTATCAGCAAAACCACGGCGGCCGTAGTGAAGAATGCCGCTGGGCGTAGAAAAAGGCGGGACCAGAGGGAGGTGGAGCGTCGGTGGAGCTCCAAGTGCAGAGCAGAGGAGGCTAGGCTAGGGAGAGGACGATGACAAGGAGGAGGAGTAGGTGGGAATTAGTGCTGCATCTCCTCGGACTTCCACGAGAGCACGATTACTTGCAACACGTTTTATGAATTATTTTTAATCTAAAAAATAATTTAAAAAATAATTTTTTTTTATATAAAATTTTTAATCACTACTAAACCGAATAAGATAAACTCTCCGACGCGATGAAGCTCGGAGGCTGTCTCAGTTGCGTCGTGCACGGGGCTATGATGTGGGAGAAGACGGAAGGGATGCATCGGCTCTAATCCCAATCCGCGACTCTTTACTAGCTATTGCTTGTTTGTGCAAGTGGTCTTGACAGGGTAGCCCCTATTGCACTTTTAGGGGAGACTCTGTGCATTTCATTTTCAAAATTAGATATATCTTTTGAACATTTGGTTTACTTGTTTTCTTCGTGTAATTGTTTGCATATTATGTCATGCATGTATAATAACGGTAGAACCCAAATATCTCATCCATGCCTTGCATGTTGCATCTCTGTCTTAAGACGTCGAGGGCAGATCTGGGTCGGTTTAACTGAATCAAGTAGATTAGCGAACGATTCAGTCATCAATGATATTTCCGGCCCGATTCACAGATGAACCAAAACTGGGTGTTACAACCCCCCCCCCTGAACTGAGGTGATGCCAATGGTAGAAACAAAGGATTTCGTGGAAACAGAGGATTTTGGGCGAGGAGTTGATCGAGGCATTGCCAACGGTGGATGTGGTGGTGGAGGAGGGGGTGGACTGAGCGGTGTGGTTAGAGATGTGTCGCCGGTGGGGGAAATAGAGGAAGCGGGAAAAAGAGGAGAAGGTTGGGGGAAGAAATAAATTTATGTGCGGGGGTAATTTCGTAATAAAAACTTTACTCTCTCCCTACTCGAGTTAATATTACGAAATATATCGAGAAAAACATTAAAAAATAGTAAAATACCATAAAATAAAATACACTTGAACTAGTCAAGTTAGAACTTGATTATTTTATTTTTATATTATTTTACTATATTTTTTAAATATTTTCTGGGATATATTTGGTAATATTGACTTGAGTCGGATAAAAGTTAAATTTTTATTACAAAACTACCCCTGCACCTAAACTCGTTTCTCCCCTCCCCCCCCCCCCCCCCGTGACATTTTATTCTAAAATTAGAGCATGTTATTCGAGATTATTTTATTTTATGATATTTTTACTATATTTGTTTAATATTTTTTGGATATATTTCGTAATATTGACTCGAGTCGGGATCAAGTTAAATTTTTATTACAAAACTACCCCTGCATGTAAACTCGTTTCTTACCCCCCCTTTCCCGACTTTCTACTCTAAAATTAGAGCATGTTATTCGAGTTAGAACTCGATTATTTTATTTTTATAGTATTTTACTGTATTTTTTTAATATTTTTCGGAATATATTTCGTAATATTGACTAAAGTCAGAAGCGAGTCAAGTTTTTATTACGAAACTACTCCCGTACCAAAACTCGTTATAACACCAACACCCCTACCCCCGCGCCCGACCTACTCTATATGAGCTTGTGATGGTAGATAGGTTCCGTCCTCAGAGCGAGGAGATCTACCAGAAGCTAGAGGAGGTGTTGGGGAAGCTCAAGCTTGAAGGGTATGCGGCTCATACTTCCAGACTGTTGGCCGACATTGAGTGCTACAATTCAGTTAATCATTTAACAAGGTCAAATGTTTGACAAGAGGATCAAATTTTGGAGTACATGTAGGAACTATCATCACATGTTCTTAATTTGGCAGCAAACTTTCAGAAAAGAAAAAACAAACTGTCATATTAGGGAATGTAGGAAAAGAGTTACAAGATATGGAATAAAGCTGATTTACAACGTGTGATTTCTGAAACCTGCAGGCCACAAATTGCACATTAAGCCATGCGCATATCATAGTTCAGAACAAGGCAAACGAATTGTTTCTGTCTTATAAAGGAACTCACTCCAAATTCACAGATTGCTATGGTCTTGAGAATGACAAGATCATACCGATCCATAAAATGCAAAATTAAAATCACCAAAAAAATCTGCTTCCATTTTCATAACTCTTCCTAACTTACAATGTCACCAAAATTACAATGCAAAATTACAATGTCATACCGATCAATAAACAAGTCTTGTTCTTTGCTCTTGGACAAGACTCTTCGTAATTGCCATCCTTTTAGAACAATGGTTTGAAGAAGATAGAATCCCAACAAAAAGATGTACACGGTCTTTTGGCAGCAGACGAGACTTCCATCTTGATGGCGAGAGAGACTAGGATGAGAGACTCGTAAGGCAGTTGCATAAACTGAATGCACATAAACATTGCCCTTAACTGCTGTCACAGGGTCACACTTAGGGTCCTTGGTGGCAGACCACCAAGTTGCAGCGCCTTCACGTCTCACGTACTGATCACCGTATTCAGTACGACCCGACCTCGGAATTACTGGTCTAGTCCTTGGTGGCCAAACACGACGCTTACACCACAAGAATTACAGGAACTCTTCTCAACCTCTATTCTATCAATATGAATACAAGATAATACAAGTAATTCTCAATCGACTACTTGCAAGTCGTGGACATGCACACCCCACGACTTTGCCTCTCTACCCTCACTCGACAGGACTTACACACAGCTCTCGGCTACACCGGCACGAGACTGTTGAACAACAACTATGTGGGTATCTTGATCCTAAAGGTAGACGTCGACTACTCCGGTAGTCCTCCGTGAAGCTCCAGTCTGATTCACGGCCTGGCTGCAGTCACTCCGTGGTTTCCCCTTGCGTGGACCAAGGTGACTCTCCTCCACCGAGATCTCACTCACACCCACCACTTGTTGTTCTACTCTTTTCTCTCCCTTTGATTTCTACACAAGGATGGCATCTCTTTATATAGACTCCCGGGCTAGTGTGCTGCACATCATCAGCTTGCATCCTCACCGTCAAAGTCCTGATCAACGGCTCCCACTCACTCACGCCTTGTCATCAATCTCCCACTCACTCACGCCTTGTCATCAATCTCTTGGAGTTCCATCACCGTTAAATCCCTGATCAACAGTTCTCTTTGCTACAAACACATCATCCAACTCTTGGTGTTTCATCTACAATTACCGAAAACTCCCTGGGTGTGGCGCAGTCATCTGGTGACCCCTTGGTGTTCCGGTAGCAATTACCAGAAACCCTTGGCTAGAACCAGCTGACCCTAGTATCAAACCTCTATCGGTGTGTCCCAAGGCCCACTTGGCATCTAGCACCGGGACCCTACTCCATTAGGACCCTTGCGCATACTCGCTGCTACTCGGTAATGCACGGTACTGGCTGCCCAGCATGCTTGGTCACGGTGCTCGGTCATCTGCACCCCTCGCTCCCAGTACTCGCGACTCCTACCGTTCATGCTGCTCGGTAGGATCTCCCAGCTAAGCTCGACCTTGCATGTGCCTGGAACCCACCACGCTCAATACCCAGTAGTTGTATGCTCGCTACAGCTGCTATCGGTACTACTCGGTATCTCTCCTGGTCCGGCAGATCTCCCGATAGACCCCATGCACCCGTCGACACTTGACCTGCACACTAACGCGGTTAATACTTGGTAGGTTGTTCCACCACACGGATAGCTCCAGCTATCCAATTGGACACGAGATTACTAAGGACAACTGCCAAACCCTAGCTCACGGCTATCCTATGAGCTATACTCGTAACAACTGCTAAGCCTGTAGCATCTTCAAGTGTAAATCCTTGCCAAAAGAACAAGAGAATTAATGCCAATAAACTACCAAGCAAATTATGGTATTACAAAAACAAGAAACAAATTTGTAGTTCTTGGACATGTCGTAGATATTTGCCAAAAACAAATTTGTGGGTAAGTTCCCACCAAAAACAATCAACCCACACTCTTTTAGATATATGGAATTGGCAATAGAGGAAGTAAAAGCATCTATTCCATTATTCCTATGCTTCCCATGTAATAGTTTCAAGTGAAAGAAATGGTGATCCACAATATAAAACCCTAATATAACCAATAACAGTTACAACAACGGAACCAAAGATAAGAGCTTTTGAGATGTGTTAATTCAAGGGCTACATATTATCTTTAAACACTTCCCAATATAGATAAGTTAATTCAAGGGCTCATTCCCAACACTGTTGCCCGAATTCCCGTCTTGAGATTCTTTTTCCTGTAACAAAGTACTCATAAGAATAAAACATATAATACAACTCATTTAATGTTCTTGTACATTATATAAATGACAAGTATTCATGTAATGACCAAGTTTTTTGCAAATTTCACATCTATGTTTCTTAACTTGAGAAGTCACATTTATCTCCAAACTAGATTTTAGCCTTTTACTTATCTTCGAACGACCCTTACTCTTCACTTTGGAAGAATCTTTAAAGGCAATTTGAGGGATTTGATCTAATGATGATCTACTTATTTTTGTTGTAGCACGTGTGACACTTGGTTGAATAGTTTGTTCTTCAAGAGATGTAGACATCAAAGATAAATGATCAAGCTCATCAACAACAGCTTTAAGCACGGATCTTTGATATTTTTGATGGAGATGCAAACTCATGTGAATGCATGTCATCAAAGACATCCACCGTCCAATTACCTCCCTCATTTAATTTAATTAACATTCATGCCTTGCATTCCTCTCACGTATCTGCTCTTCTTTTAACATCTTTCCAACCTGTCTCCTATCATTGGTGCTCTTTGCACATTGTTTTTTCACAAACAAATAACTACCTGCATATAGTATTTATTTTTTATCATCATGGCAAGTATTTTTTCTAATTCCACCCTATCATTTTGTTATATCCATTATAAAAAGAATATTTTTCTTCAATTGAACCGAACTCCATTCCTATACAAGGCACTAATGACTCATACAGCTGATCTTGGCACCCTTCATCTCTATTTATGCCTTTTGTCACCTCATTTATATTTTCAACATCTTTCTCACTATTATCCTCAACAATTTATTCCATAAAACATCTAAGTTTATCCTTGGCTCACTAACTCAAGTTTATCCTTACCCACTTATATGCACAAGCAAAAGAATGCAAAAATAAGATCACTTCAAACAAAGCAAAAATTGTCGGTGCATAATACCGGTGTAAGTAAATAATTTTACCTTAATCCGTCAAATTAATAATACAGATGTACATACACTTTAATCCATCATCCTAGCCAGCGACATTATCAATTCATTACCAAAATTCTTCATTTAATTCAACGAACAAAGAAATTTTTATTTTTGAAAAACCAAGTATACCTTATGCAGCAGGTGCTTGAATGACAGACCTGCAGAAGACAGTAAAATAAGTAACACAAAATATTATGCACCAAGTAGTTCATTCAACAGATTGATAGCACTTATCATTGTTGTTTGCTCTTAAATTTAGCTCAAATCAGTATCTTGTTTTTCTCTTTGTTACCATTTCAGCCGGGAAAAATTTGTTACACATATCTTCCATGAAATTTCCGGTTTTTTCAAGCCAAATATAACAACGGTCAAAAACTCTAAAAATTTAAACTTTCAACCACAAAACAACCCTCAAAGTCGTAATACCATACCCATCATCAACTTGGCGAGACTCCACTACACATCCAGCATCCCACCCACTTAGCAGCAAAAGCAAACAAGGAAGCACCATCATCATTTATGACAAAACTAGAACCCCACAAATCCCATAATTATTATCAAAGCTTTTCCCTGCTACCTTCTTAATCCCAAACCTCACCTATATAGCTTTTAAGAAATTTCATGATCTTTGCAAGCTAAAGCTAATTGTTACACTAGTGAAAAAATTAAAAACTCTAAAAATTGAAACTTTCCACACACACACACACAAAAGCCTGACATTGTCTTCCTAAGACTCCACAACCCACCCAACAGAACAACACAGTAAGAAGCAAGCAACACCATTCACGACCAAGCCAGATCCGTACACACCCAGCAAGTTTGAAAGAAGTCACCTTTGGGAAAATAGAGATGGTGCTTCCACTGGTAAATGTAGATGCACCAGAGGAAGCCGGAGACGAAGTCGAGGAGCAGGCAGCCGACGTAGTTGAGGAGACAGGCCCAGGCGAAGTGGGGAAGGGGCGACCAGAGGGAGTCCGGGAGCAGCGTGCCGAGGACGAGGGAGTTGTACCAGTTGGTCTCGTCGACAAAGCGGCGGAGGTGGGAGGAGGAGGAGGAGGAGGCGGCGGTGGGAGGAGGAGGATGAAGCTCCTCAAAGAAAGCTTGGAGCAAGCCGCATATCACGAGCAGATCGTGAATTCCAGGTGGGTGAGGACATATTCCTTCGCTTACAACCTAATCGTCAAAGTTCGGTTCAATTTCCTCATAACACGAAGATGGCACCAAGGTTTTATGGCCCATACAAGGTGGTTGTTCGAGTTGGGCCCACCCTACATTTCATGTTTCCAAACTAAAGCGGGTTCTGAAGGAAACCGACGTACACCTAGGGGTGTAAATAAGCCAAGCTTACTCGCGAGTTTTTTGCTCGGCTCGGCTCGGCTCGTGCTCGTACTCGTTAATTTTGTGCTCGAAAAAAATACTCGGCTCGAAATAGATAAGCTTGTTGAACAACGAACAGAGCTTAAGCAAAGGAGTATTTGGTTCGACTCGGCTTGAAACTCGAACTCGATTGTTCAAACTCGAAAAAATATTTGGCTTGGCTATTCTGGTAAGTACTATTAAGGTCATATTGAACTTATATAGTGTTCAAATTTTTTTTTGATCCTGTATAAGTTGAGCACATAAACATTCGTTAGGCTCGAGTTCGGCTGGAGCTCGGCTCGAACTCGGCTTGAACTCAGCTCGAACAAAGCCCAAACACCATAAATTTTGGACAGGTTCGGCTCGGCTCGTTTACATTAAAGCTCGGCTCGTTTATATTAAAGTTCGACTCGACTCATTTTATAACGAGTCAAACTCAAGCACATCCCTGCTCGGTTCGGCTCAGCTCTACACCTATCAAGATTGCTCATTCCCACTGCAAATGATAGATGGAACCCACACCCCAAGTGCATTTTGGAGGAGCGCATTAATTCATCAGGTAGACGATCATGTAGAGAAGCGCAGGTTCATTGGGATGGAGCACCCTAGGAAGAAGCCACTTCGATGCCAGTCCACAAGTTCTCAAGCTTGTTTCTAGACATTAGCCTTGTGGGCAAGGCTAAAAGTGCAGGGGGAGAATGATACGTGCATGGCTTATGGAGTTGGACGTGGTGCATGTTGCATGGAAAGTGATGATTCTTTGGATGCTGCTCGTTCGGCTATATTAATGCATAACTTGAGGAGTGTAGTTTGCTTTTCGGGTAATAATGGCCGGCGTGCCTTTTCCTTTAAATAATGGCCGTCTGCTTGATTGTAGGAGTTTGGTGATAACGGCTTATATATAGCCTATTATTTAGGAAGTTTCGTGTAAACTGATGTATATAATAAATCAGTAGAGAATGAATAAGGGACATTAAGATCCCACTAAACTATAGTCACTCTCAATCTTCAATCTTCATCTCCTACGCCTCCCAAGTTTCTTCTTTGTCATTAACTCTCAACTTCATCCATACTCCTTCCATTTCCCTACTACTTTATTTCCTACTACCACTGCCAGGCGCGTATCATTTTTGTTAACAAAGGTATGGTTTGATTAGCCACAGGAATTAAAGGGATTAAAATGGTTTAGTTAACTAATTAGGTATGGTTACACAAAAAACCTATGTGTATGGATTAAGACGGTAAGGTTATGCTTAATTAACCATGAGTGGTTACATTAACCATACTTGTGGTTTAGTTAACCATAATAATGGCTTTTAATAATAATGTGATGGTTGTCTTAAGCTTCATTTTTTTTTCATTTTGATCAATTTTTGAAAGGTTGAATTCTACAATCCGTTACTTCATTGAACCATCATTTAATGATATTAATAGTAGTAATAGTAATGAATAATAATAATAATAATAATAATAATAATAGTAATAATAATAATAATAATATCGAGGTCTATCTAGGATAGTTTTCTTTATTATAGCTTTTTCTATGACTTATGTTAGCCATTTAAGAATTATTTTAAAAAGGATATTTTTAATATATCATAATTAACCCTCTTTTCATGGACCCCATTTATACAAATAATTCACTAAGGGAGGGATCACAATTAAAGATGTAGATTTCATTATTCCGTGAGGTGGATTTATGAGCGAGATGTCACCTTACAAACCAAAAGTCCAAACATAATTCTTTCAAATAAAAGGATCAATTATTCGTAAAATAGAATGCTTATGCATTTTCTTTCCCAGAAATAATTCAAAAAAATATTCTAAACAATCTAAATCTATTCAAGGAGTTCAGAACCCTTTCACATTGAAAATAAAACGCCTACTGCTGCTTGGAGAAGGTGGCGGAGTAGTACGGCATCCGCGTGGCTGTGCATTATATCGTGGGAATGAGATATTTGTCCATATCAGCGCGCCAGTTTAACTTCCCAGTCAGGTTGCTTGGATTGGGTAATTGATTGATGGATTGGTCCATTCATGAAATGTTTAGGGTTTGGATCACCTTGGTCACTTCAATCGAACCATAGACCAGTCACGAGCCTAGACCAGCATGCAACGCCGGAATCCCTGATTACATCGCAACATGAACGAAGAAGGTGCTTTGTTTTTTTTCGAGAGCTGAACTAAGTTTCAAGCAGAGAAGAAGGTGAAAGTTACGAATAACGCTAACATGGAAGCAACCAATGTCTATGCGTTATTGTACCGGCGATCAGTAGCAAGAGGTCTGGTTCTTTTCTTCTTTTTTTTTTATTTTACAATGCAAGTCAAAATTGTTAACGTGCCTATCCTCATCTCTTGCCAAAATTGTTACCCAAATCAAGCTGTGACATGGTCAAACAACAACGCCTCTTTATTCTTTACTTTTTGTAATGTCTATAAATATAATATAAAATGAAATGAAACTTTCGTGGGAAAACGTCACTGTCAATAATCACAATTGCATCAGCGGACAATAGTGTCCAAGTTGATGAAATAAAGTTTGGCTGATCTCTAGATCAAAGTTTGACCGACCCAGGCTGTACTTATATTTATCTTGAATTATTTTCTTATTATGTGGTAGGGGGGTGGAGGGGAGGAGGGGGATCAGTTTGTCAGTTTCTGGCGAATGTTAGTAATTGTAAACAAATTACAGTGGCCCATGAGCAGATGATATATTATTGATAGGCCAAAATTAATCACATAAGTATTTATATAGATAATGGCATTTGCTTGCATTAATCCAAAGTGGAGACCCCTCAACAAGCATTACCTACCCTCTTTTTCTAATTGACTTAAATATATTGTATTCACCACTAGAGACTTAAATCCAAAATTTTGTTATGCATCAGTATAATTTTAGGAATTTTCAGAATTTATTGAAGTAACTCAGTCTGACATCTCCGGATAGTCATGAGAAAAAAAATAATGAAAAAGGAGGAAACTTTGGCAGTGGAGGTACACGGAAGAGGGAGCCAGTGAAGCCCAAGAGAAAGTATTGGAGGAAGTAGACGATATTGATCTGTCTCTAAAAAAAGAAAAAGAGAATTTAGTTGATCATTTCAAGACTATTTTTTTGAATTACAAAGTATGCATAGAGCAGAATTTACATCCGCCAACAACGGATGAACATGGCAATCTATGCTCTATCCTACCATATTCTCCCCAACATGTAGACTCTCGTTTAATAGTAATGGGATATATTGATTTGATTTATTTTTATCTGTTTTTGTTGCATTCTGATTTGTTCAATCTACTACTTTCATCATAGTTCAATTTTTTATTTTTCTTTATTAATAAAAAGAGATGACGCAGTTTCACATAAAATGGTGTATAATATATGTGGTTATTTTGTGTGGGAGAATCATTACGAAACGCAAAAAGCAATCGCTCTATGTATGTGAAGTTTCCAAATTACATGCAAGTTTCTAAAAGCGATCGCTTATCTGTACTTTTTGATTACTGAGAGGAATTGAGCTGTTACGGGAAGCTTGTAAACGTCAATGGAAGAATGCTTCTGCATTAATATGTGATTACCAACAAGAAAGACAAGTACAAACTAAAGAAGACGATATTGATCGGCTATGAAAAAAAAGTTTTAATATATTCCAATATGAAAACAGAAAATTATGTTGCAACAATGAGAGAAAGAACAGAAACTAACGTCTTCTCCAAGTACTTACATAATTCTGACGTCACAATTACATAAAGGTCATTTTTCTTTTAAATTTCATATTGAGATATCGAAAGGTGAGCCTAGCCCTTGGAGCGGTCAAGAAGATGCATGCGGTACTAGTCCGAACTAGAAGTATGGATCTCCAACGTTCTAACAAGTGCCTCAATATCAAGCATTGTATGATCGGTGGCGGGCCGCAGATAGCTGTGCCACTGTCTTTGCCCTCTTCTGACCGGGATGGAAATACGGAGACGAAGCTCCGGGAGTGGTGGTGTTTCACTTTCACCATGGCGCCGTTGCCCGGGCATGGACGTCGATGAAGATTGATAGCTTGGTGATTGCACGTCCACGTCTTCTGCAGATGGCCCGATAAGAGGGACAACAAACCGACAACGACGAACTGCTGCAACATAGTGAAGAGTCGCGGGGAACAGCTTGAAGGTAACAAGAAAGAGAAATGTGGAGACGAAAACTGCAAACGGCACCCACCGCAGGCTAGGGGAGATGGAGATGGTTATCAGGAAAACCACGGAGGCCGTAGTGAAGAACGCCGCTAGGCGTAGCAAAAGGCGGGCCAGAGGGAGGCGGAGCTGTCGGTAGAGCTCCAAGTGCAGAGCAGAGGAGGCTAGGGAGAGGAGGATGGCAAGGAGGGAGAAGTCGAGGAGGAGGAGTAGGTGGGAATTAGTGCTGCCATCTCCTCGGGCTTTGATGAGGGCACCCAAGATAGAGAAGGTGACGGCTAAGATGAACTCTCCGACACGTCGAAGCTCGGAGGCTGTCTCTGCTGAGTCGCGCATGGGGCGATGATGCGGGAGAAGACGGATGGGTAGCATCGGATCTTATCCCAATCCGCTACTCTTAACTTACTATTACTAGCTTTTACTTGATTGTGCCTGTGGTCTTGAGTATAAATAATAGTTGAAGCCCCAGGAGAAGGTGGGTTTGCATACGGAGGATGCTTCCTACTATTCTTCCCAAGGCTTCTTCTGTTTTTGTCTATCGGATGCCAATTACACCAAATTTTGGAGACGTAATCTTGATCGTCACGATCAAGATGTCTAATTGATTAGTTTCCACGTTGAATTTTTCTGAGATTGTTTCCCCTGCTCATCCTCATTATCTTCGTTTTTTAGTGTGGAAGAGGACCTCGTGTAGGATCAGTCTTTAACTCTCAAAAATACTTCTCCCATTCCACCTACTATATTTCTCATGTCACATCATGGATTGCCCATGAATCATGCGCTCATATGGTGGTCGATCTCTTTTAATTTTTAAGCTTCATTTGTTACAAATTTGCTTCTTTTTGCTGACTTTTAAGCAACAATGTTCAACCAGCTTGAACCGGCTATTGACTCTCCTGACTCGGTAATTGTGAAGATGAAATGGTTCTTGTGAAGAAGATGTGGCTCATGATATACTTCTTGCAAAATGTCCAATTTATATTACAAATAAATTTTATATATGATGATTGGAATCTGTGTGTCGAAAAGAATTACCCTAATGCTCTCTCTCTCTCTCTCTCTCTCTATATATATATATATATTAAAATTCATATGAAAAATTTAACAATATTAAGTATGACTATGATAGGGACATTATAACGAAAGAGCATGTATCGTATCAAGTAATAAAAATAATGAGAAAGTATAATTCTCACAATGAATTATTTGTAAAAAATCAACATATAAAAATTAATTTAAATAATTCTATTTAAGCAAGAACAGTTCTAAAATTCAATCAATTTCTAAAACTAAAACTAAAACTAAGTTAGTACACAAAACCAAATCAAATATAATATGTAATTGATAACTCTATAAAGGAGTTATTATTCTTTGTATTTTATGTTAATTTTTTATATGTTTTAAGTCATTTTATTTCAGTCTTATTAGTTTGTGAGTTTATTAGGTATTATTATCAGCGCGAGAAATTATTATGATTTTGGTGTAAAATGTGCTAATTAATTTTGTTCTATAAGGGTATAAGGGTTAGAAGATGATCTAGAGCGAATTCAGAACGAATTTGGGCAAAAAAAAGCACAATTTGGTAATCTGGCTGAAAGCGCCCAAGCGCAAAGCGCTCGAGTACTAGCCTTGTGGTTAGGAAAAAAATTTGCACGAGACCCAAGCGCTCGAGCGCTAGGATTGAGGGCACTTGAGTTCTGGTGTCAGGAAAACAACTTTTTCGATATTTCTAGAAATTATGGTGGGACCTACTTGTAATATTGAGTGGATCATTTATAAACTTGAATAGGGTTTTAAAGGGAGAACTCTTTGAAAAAGATGGGATGGCTAGGTGATGGTATAAAAGACGGGAACGAACAACAAAGAACTATGATTAGAAGAAGAAGATGTTTTTCCTAAAAGAGTTTTCTTATATTGATTTATTTTTCATTGTAATTAAATGTTGTCATTAATATCACATACGAATTTTTTGAGTTTAGGTTAATATTTTATGCTAGTGTATGGATTAATAAAGGTTATTAAATTTTGTAACACCCCAAATCCGGTTCACCCTTATGAACCAAACCAACATGTTACATGCCCCGGTTAGGTCAACTAACCCGAACCCAACCCGTGCGGATCTAATCCTTGCGTCTTAAGATGAAGATATGACTTGTCACACATGGATGAATGCATAAAACCCTAACAAGATATTACAAGGATGACAAGCAAATTAAATTACACGCCAATACAATTATCATAAAATTGTTAAAAATTTTAAAATATAACGGACAAAATTTCCCCTAAAAATGCAATTAGGAGATACCATGTCAAATCAAGATATGCAAATATATATAACTATAAATCAACAATTTTATTGGTACATAATTCTAATCTACTGTAAGCATCTTTTTCTGAGTCTTGGGTTTCAGCCCACCTGTGCCCTCTATTAATTTTTCACATCATTGCATCATGTCTTAGTAGTTCATCATATCATCATAGTTTTTATTACCTCACATCAGTTCAATATAATAAAATCATAAACCGAATATTAAACATTTAGTCACCAAATACATGTGTGTGTGTGCAAAAGACATCATTGCTCCTCTGTCCAGGCTGACACATCCATCGCATACTCATCACCTAGATATAGTATAAAAACCGTCAGTAACGAGTGCTACCGGCTCAGAAAATAACTAATAACAAACTGGATATAAGAACAAACTCTCATATGAAAGAAAACATCATATACTCCTCATGAATTCTCTGAAGGGCGCCTATGGAGGAGCCACTGGCCTGCAGACCCGGTAGCATCCCGAATTGTCCGATCTATTACTGGTGATATCTTTTTTGGCATTTTCTTACTTCATTTTCTGGTCTCAAATCCTAAACCCTCTCCTTACCTCCATCTTTCTCCCGGCCTTAAGCATGAAGGCCGAGTACTCTCAGGTAGTTGCCTTTAGTACCCTTTGAACCACAAGTCATGACATGCGTTGTACTAAACAGTTCCGTAAACCTCCATGTTCTCTGGGCATGAGGAACTCAAACGTGATGTTGTCAAGATCCCTCATGAATGAAACAGTTCGCTGCACTAATCCAGAGCCCGCTTTGACTATCACGGCATCCTCTCATGGTACGTGAAGTTGATTTTGCCATCTCTCGTCTCATTGAAAACTCGGTAAAATATATATAGGCCTGGGAAGGAATTTATAAAATAGGTTCAAAGGCAACTTGCGGTGCATCTTATTTTCGAAATCATTTTTGAGGGATCTCATCCTCGAGGGTTATTAATTCGTAAAATTGTTTGGCTAAATGGCCTGAGTTAAGTGGGATCCGATAAAACCCTACTTAACTGTCCTCCAAGTAATAAATCAAACTTAAAATAGAATAGAGCACGAAAACAGAGACAAGTCCTAAACGGACCTAGTAAAAGCTCCCAGTGTGTCATTGCACCTTAGCAAAGAGCTCCTACTCCGTACCTACACATCAAATCTAAAAACTATCGCCCACTAATAAATGATGCATCAAACTCATCCTAATTATCACACACAATGCGATCATCATCAATTAACAATCAAATAATCATAATTGTAAAATTAATCTTAACTTATCTCATTCATACCAATGTTATTATACATTTCTAAGTTACGTTATGGCCAATTGTCATACTCAGACTAGATTATCTCATTAGCTCACTTGCTGTTCATTCATACTTAATGAATCATGTCACTTATCACTTCATCAGTAATTAGGGTTTAATCACCTCAACATCAATTAATCAATCCTACTATGTTGTGCTAACAATCATCAATCTTAAATAATAAAATTAGAGGTAATTATACCTCACATCGCCGACAATCGATGACAGCTAGGTTTTCGTCGTGCGTGCATCTTAAACCTCAAATTTGGTGCTCAACAGCGTCCGAAGCTCGATTGGGTTTGACTGGATGAACTCGGAAAAAGATCCGGCGAATTTCAACGAATTCCAACAATTCCGGTTTTTCAGGGAGTTCCGATGGTTTTCCGGCAGGTTCAGTGGTTTTCCAATAACTTTTCGACGATTTTCCGGCAACAATCACCAGCAATGTCTGCTGGTCGGATAGTTGTGGTATAGGGTACCATTGGAACCGACTCGGAGAGCCCGACGCGTTTGTAGCGTCGACGTGGCCGATGGAGGCGGCAGCTCACCGGAAATGGCAAAAACAGGCCGTTGGTGGTGGGTGGCTAGATCCGACCCGCCAGAGCGTGGATGGGTTCCAATCTAGTCGGGAAAGTTTCGTGGGAGGGTTGGTGACGTCTAGGCGACAACGACGATCGCAAGCGGCGGAATTAACGACGCGAACGCAACGTGGGCATGGCGCTAGGTGCAGCGATCCCGGCGTCACGACGACCAAAAGGTGGCTGGGGATGGTCGGGGCAGCACGGTGACGCCACGGCGGTAATGGGCTGCGATGATCGCCGGCTCGACCGGAGGCGGCAGCGGCGATGACAAGCATTGGGGTGGCTAAGGCATCGGGGAAAGAAAAGAGAAGGGCACGGTGGCAACCTCGTAAACATTACTTGACTCATCTTCGACTCGAGTCAAGAATAATAATTAAGTCGTAGAAAATCCTAAAACAAATCCATAAAATGGGGAAAAATCTCATAAAATAAAAACAACACCACAACATTATAATGTCATGCTCTATATCTATTAGCCCACCAAAAACTGTCCATAATGTGTCATAACGTGGTAAACGGCTTAAAACTAATTTTACGATCCACTATATATAATAAAAAAAAATAAGCTACATACTCTCATACATGGTGATAACTTATTTTTTGTCTGCTGTGATCATGATGTTATCATCACTTACTTGGGTACGCATGACTCCCATAGCTCATACATGCGATTGGCGTCAGCTCAGTACACATGTTCCGAAACTTACTCGATTTGAAATAACGGTCGAACCGACCAATTCTAAATATAAAACCCTAACTAAAATCATGGGTTTTATAAATTTTATCTTTTTTATTGTAATTTTGGATCATCTATTTTATTATCTTCTTAATCTTAACATTGGATTAGTCATTTATTTTTAAATCTAAAGATTTGATCTTATCTATAGATAAAAAAAAATTAAATTTAATATTGGATAGAATAACATATGTTCATCTCTTTACGGTGATTTACATATGAGATAGAGATATACGCATATGTCTTAAGTAATTATTAAGGGTAGAAAATAAAGTATCATTTTATATACAAAATTTCACAGAAACATAAAAGTTGGGTATAAGTGTTAAGTTTACGGTTAATCGATAGATTGTCATGCATAATTGATTCTCCTAGTTAATGATCCAAATGTATAATTCATATGTGAAAATTATAACTTTAATCTTATAGAGCACTAGGAAAAATTAATTGGAATATTGCATGTTAGATGAGTTGAGTCTTAATTCGTAATTTAATCACTCTTTGAATTTAATTCCATTTAATTGTAATTAATTAAATTAATTTTGGTAATTGAGAACTTCTTGTACTAATTCATCATGAGACAATACTTTATTATCACTTTTATTACTTAATTCGGCACGTGCACTTTGTTGTAATTCTCACATCAAGTTTTTGGTGTCATTGTTAAAGAATTAAGTAAGAATTTGATTTTATTAAAATTAGTTTGATTAGTTGCTTAAAATTTTCTCAACTCTTTCTATGTTTTAATTTTTGTATATTTAATCAGGTATCGCTTAGTGCATGAAAGGAGAAGGTACCTAGATTTTAGAGCCATATAATATAGAGATTTAGAAAACTTATCGGCGACTACGCTAAGAAGCTAGAGTTCAGAAAGCAATAGAGACGGAAAAAAGGAATAATAATCTTTCACTGTCGGCCAATGGTGATGACACAAAAGCTCACGAAGAGTTTGCTCTTCCTGTTTTAGAAGGATTACATTCAAGAATTTTTAGGCCACCCATTGAAACCAAAAGCTTTGAGTTGAAATCGGTGATGTTCCAAGCGTTGCAAAATGTGGGACAATTCACAGGAGTGGCGCATGAAGATTCTCACGCTCACTTGGTCAATTTTATTTCTATTTGTGATTCATTTAAAATGAATTAAGTGTCTAAAGAAGCTATCCAACTTTGATTATTTCTATATTCTTTAGCCAGAAATGCGAGATTATGGTTGAATTTATAGTTACCTAATTATATCACCACTTGGAATGAATTAGCGAGAATGTTTTTGTTTAAATACTTTCCACCATATAAGAATGTTAATTTTCGTAATGATATTACTTCTTTTGTGTAGCTCGATAATGAATCGTTCTATAATGCATAGGAGAGGTTCAAGAATTACTAAGGAAATGTCAATACCACAGAACTCCTCTTTGGGTTCAAATTCAAACATTTTACAATGGACTCTATGACCAAACTAAATCCATTGTAGATGTTGTTGCCACTGAATCCCTCATGAGCGAATCTTATAGAGAAGCTAATGAGTTATTGGAAAAGGTGACATCTAACTATTATCAGATGGGGGCAGGACAGAGCAATGAGGAAGAAGAATGGAGGTAATCTTGAATTGGACTCACTTATCGCCTTATTTGTACAAGTGGCTGCTCTATCAAAGCAAGTGCAAGCTTTGCGGTGAATCCTAATGTGAATATGGTGAACATGATATCAACTGTGTGAGTGGTGTGTTGAAGGACATCATAGTGAGCATTGTGTCAAAATTCTTGAATCAGTTAACTTTGTTGGAAGTTATACCAAACAATAAAACAACTCATATTCCAACACTTACATTCCAGGATGAAGAAATCATCCAAACTTTACATGGAGAGGCAACAAAGCCTCAACATCAAGTCTACAACAACAAGCTCCTCCAGGTTTTCAGTATAATAGAGTATAACCTTAAGAAAAAAAACCAACTATAAAAGAAATACTTTTGCAATTTATGTAAAGTCACCAGGCTTCCATAAGGAATTTGGATACTCAAATAGATCAACTTGTTATTCATTGAATAAAAGAGCACAAAGTGGGTTCTATAGTAACACTCAAACTCTTATGGGAGAGGATAAAGAATTTAAAGTCATTACATTAATAAGTGGTAAGGAATTGGAAAATCCTTATAATTAAAAGACACTAATTTCCATTGCTAATCAAGAGGAGGTTAAACAAGATGGAAAAAACAAGGGTGAATAAGTGGAAGCCCTACCACCTAATGGTTCATTTGATCGACATAACTAGTCCTAAAGTGTTCTATATCCTCAAAGACTACATAAAAGTAAATAAGATAACAAATTCTACCAATTATTAGAGATGTTTAAGAAGTTTTCTATAAATATATTTTTCCAAACATAAAAATATAACCCATGAAGTATTTTTACGCCAAAATCATATCATACAATGTGCTTAACAAATATAAAATCTTTGATCACCATCTTGAATAGAATATTTTCAATTAATATAGTTCTTATAAAAAACAGCCATAGAAGAAATAAAATTTCTCCCAAATAATTGGAATTATCAAACTCAAAGTCATATAATCATGCACATATTGACTTGAATCATAAAAAATTGCCGATTAAAATCAACAAAAATTTCTCTAAATTTGGGTATTTTATTAGATTCACAATCAATTAAAATCACCCAAAAATTTAAAATTTCATCTTTCTTCTCCACGAGAAATTCTCCAAATTTATGATTATTCTCATCAAAATCATAAAAAAATAAAATAACTTAATACAACCCATAAAAGCAAATTTACACACTTGATTGAAGAGGGCAAAATAAAAATTATCTACACCAAAAAACTTGTTAGTGTCGAATCCAAGGTACATTGTAGCATTTTCTTCAATACAAAATTACTGTGGGGTGTACTAGAGTATCTAGTAACTCGCATCTAAGATAGATTAAATTATTCTCCTTGAGAGTGTAACAACAATAAAAATTTTCAATCTCTTATCACACAGTAGAATCAATTTAAAACCAAATTTGAAAATCAAAATTTTCTTGTAAAAAATCACCAAAGACAGAGTTTGGAAGAAGGAGCCTAAAAAAGCATGTAAAAAACCTTCATTTTAATGAAAAATGATGGTTCATAATAAGAAAACCACTAAAAAACACAACCCAAATGAAAGGGTGAGTCGCTAGCATCGAAGCACTCGTGTCTGGAAAATCCAGATGCATATAGTGTGAGGGCACTAGGTGAAAAACCCAGCGCCACGGTGTTGGCTTTTAAAAACACAATCCCAACGCGCACTTGAATCTTCAACAAGGCCTATTTGGGCACAAACCTGGAACCCTAAAGTGTCATTTTTTTGCCATGCTCACTAAGGTGGTCATTTTGGATGGCGAAGATCTTCACGAGGTATTTGCAGTATGGAAGATATCACAGATAAGGCCGCTAATTGAGAAGATAGCTTGTGAGCATTTATTATTTGACTCGACTCGAAACTTGGCATTTAAAAGCTCGACTCGAACTTGAATCCCATGAATTAAGTTTGACTAAAGAAGTATTAGACCCCTTGTAACTCGATTCAATTACAGCTTAATTCGTATTAAACCTCGAATTTGACTTGTAGCTCGACTCAAATATGACTCGATAATATTATATGCTATCAAATTTAGTATAGTAATATATAATATCAAATTTAATACATTAATTTTGGTATCAATTATTATAATTTTTTTATTTTATTTTCATAATCATAATAATGACTACATTAACCATGACTATAACGCAAAAGACTTATTAGAAACAAGCTATTAAGATTCTTGTACACATTGCAAGAATGATAATTATGCATACCGTTTACATGTTAGGTATAACGTTTAATTCATTGGAAATACAGAATTGTATATACTGTCAATAAATAGTCTATAATAAACAATGTACTAGATATTAAATAAGTTTTATATGAAAACTAGTAACTTTAAAAGGTTATCTAGCAGCATTTTAAGGTGGTATGCAATTATATACAAAAGCGAAATCTAATCATCTAATGAATAGCATGGTCATAAATTTCCCAGACCTTAAACAAAGTGCCCATATCATTAAGGCGTGCTCGTAATTAGATAATACCCAGCTAGTAGCCTGAGATGACACATTAGTATCAGCTCAAACTGATACTAAATTTCTCCTTGATAACCTTTATAAACTTGTTAACAGTTAATACAACAAAAGTTGGGTTTGTTGTAACGGGCCTAATAAATGTAATGGGCCTTGCCCAAAGAAGACTACTAACTAATTAATATTTTCTTCTTGTTTTGTGAGATATAAGGAATGTTGCAGGCCTGTACCATATTTCAACGTGTTTTTAAATAAAAAATATTTATCATGGGTAGAAAGAGACTTGAGAAATTGATGCATTGATAGCCCCCTATGTCATGGGATTATAATATTAACTAGCAGGAAATTGCAGAAAAAAACAGAACTTCGTATGTTGGACAAAATGCATCAATACTTTAATAAAATATTCTGTTTAAACATGAACCAAACCATGATGAGGTTGTCTTTGTCGCAGGGTTACATTTATATAATTAATGTACTATTTGAAACGAAGGAAATATATAACCTGCATGGTTCATCAATATATTGGTTTCTTGGGGGGGAAAAATCCAATATAGGCCACATATAAGGCGCCGGTTGTCTTATTGTTTATGTTACTATAGACTTCCTTCTCTATTGGATTGTTTTTTTTTTTTAATTCTGTGTATATATCAAGCACTAAGTTGGATCTGTGGTCACATCTACTTTGAGGCTCTTGGATAACCCAATTCTCCTCAAAATATTACGGGGCTTGGCATATTCCAGTCGATCCGATAGTTTTCAGCCGCTCTCCATAGGGCCTGTACGGGCACACAGGTTATGCCGGGAAGCCACATCAGACTGCCGTCATAAGCAAGCGACAGTAGCAAACAGTGGTGGACAGCATTGCCAACCACTGTTTTTAAATCTTAAACTAAATGTGCATCTCTTTCTGCAAACAAAAGTTGAAATGGATAAATAAGACTTCCTTTTCAATTTGATTGTTTTTTTTAAAAAATTTTGTGTCTATATTAAGCACTAAGTTGGGTCTGTGGTCACATCCACTTTTGAGGCACTTGGATAACCCAATTCTCCTCAAAATACTACTGGGCTTGGCTACTCCATAGGGCCTGAACGGGCCCATACCAAAGTAGCACCACGTGGCACGCATGGAATGCCGGAAAGCAACCTCAGCCTGCCATCATAAGCAAACGACAGTAGAAAACAGTGGTGTACAGCATTGCCAACCACTGTTTTTAAATCTAATACTAAATGTGTATCTCTTTCTGCAAACAATATAGTTGAAATGGATAAGTAAGACGTTACCACGCACATTAACAAGTTCGATCACATTAAATAAATAATTCAAAGTTCCATTATGTAAATTAGGTAAGACATCTGGCTATATTCAAGTTATATTAAAGATAAATTTTAATTTTATAGATAAATTCTGGCAAAATAATAAGATAAATTATAATAATTTCATATCTTAGATATAACACTAATTAATTTTAAAAATATATTCTAATTAAATGAGAAAATAAATTATACAAAATTAGTTAATATTTCTTTTATTAATTTTTGATTAATTAAAACTTCTACTTTTTATTAAAAGCCAGTATTGAATTCTTTTTTTATTAATAAGAGCATATATATATATATTATTGAATTTAATTACTGGTTGAGAGTTGTAAAGTTGTCCTGTAAATTTCTTGGTTTGCTAATGATTAGGAGTAAATAAGTAATTTCGTTAAAGTGGATAAAGCCAAAGTATCTGACATGAAGCAATTCAATGTAAGTTACAATTGATGGTTTGATTTGGTTTCTTTTTTTGTTTTTGTTTTGGAAATTGACATGAAGAGGCCAAAAATCTGGTTGGTGACATAAATGAAATGAACATGCGTAAACAAAATGAACTGAACTTTCATTGGTTACTACACTTTTTCGATGAGCCATTTTTTTCTACTTATTAATGTTTCTACAATAAGCTATGGTAGCACTATCAAACATAACAATAAACAAGATGGATTGTTAGCAAGCAACAAGAGAGTCAATAGCCACTGGCAATGGGAAATGTACAAGATTGTTAGCAAGTCATCTTGTACATAATATTACAGGAAGAATGACTATTGACTATTGCCATTGACAATGGCTATTGACTCTCTTGATGCTTGCTAACAATCCACTCATACGTGCGTTGGTGGCGGTCATGGTCGTCAAAAGTCCATGATTTCGAGATTGTCTATAGCTGGAAAATTAAAGCCACAGAAAGTCCCTGCTCAATTCAGAAAAATTGACGTATTTGAAACTTCTTACTCAGGCATAAACTATTAATTTTTTTTACTAATTCCTTTTACGTACGTACGAGTGGATTGATATCGAACAAGATGGATTGTTAGCAAGCATCAAGAGAGTCAATAGCCATTAACAAGCATCAAGAGAGTCAAAAACCATTGGCAATGGCAATAGTCAATAGCCATTCTTCCTGTCATATTATGTACACGATGTTTGCCAACAATCTTGTACATATCCCATTGCCAGAGGCTATTGACTCTCTTGTTGCTTGCTAACAATCCATCTTGCTCGAACCACCGAAAGAGAGCATGAGCCATTGGCAATGGGAAATGAAGTAGGTGGAATGGGTCCACTCAATATTATTCACTCAATCTAATGGGAGGGCGTAGAAAGAAAGTTGTAATATAACTTTCTACAAGTTGTACTTAATATACATGATTCTAATCGTTATATCATGATTAGAATCATGTCTTTATAACGACGTACTACATGATATAACGAGCATTGACTGTTTATATCGTACTACATGATATAACGTCCTAGCTTCTCGTGGGGCCTTTGGGAAGAATAGTAGGAAGCATCCTCCGTAAGCAGACCCAGCTTCGCGTGGGGCTTCAACTGTTATTTATACTCAAAACCACAAAGCACAAACAAGTGAAAGCTAGTAAAGAGTAGCGGATTGGGATTAGAGCCGATGCATCCCTCCCCTATTCTCCCGCATCATAGCCCCGTGTACGATGCAGTAGAGACCGTCTCCGAGCTTCGTCGTGTCGGAGAGTTCATCTTAGCCGTCACCTTCTCTACCTTGGGTGTCCTCATTAAAGCCCGAGAAGATGGCAGCACTAATTCCCACCTACTCGCCCTCCTCGGCTTCTCCCTCCTTGCCATCCTCGACTCCCTAGCCTCCTCCGCTCTGCACTTGGAGCTCCACCGACAGCTCCGCCTCCCTCTGGCCCGCCTTGTGCTACGCCTAGCGGCGTTCTTCACTACGGCCTCCGTGGTTTTCCTGATAACCATCTCCATCTCCCCTAGCCTGAGGTGGGTGCCGTTTGCACTTTTCGTCTCCACATTTCT